>JAYMTH010000019.1:0-72783 GCA_036897465.1 Pelargonium australe
AAATTGGGATCTTGATGCAAGTTCTTCCTTTCTGAATCAGATAAATGAATATCTGAAAGAGGTTGACAATATGTTCTTTCCAACTTTCCCCTTTGTGTTTACTACGACTAAAGAACCCGCCTTTTTCATACTTTCTAACCTAAAGGAGCTCCCTTGAGTCGGTATACTTAACTAGACCACCCTTCCCCTGTATTCCATTGCTTACTTTTTGTAGTAATATCGCTGTCAAAGTACCTACGAAAAGAAATGTAGTTAAAGTCGAGAAAAGGACTAAGTACCCCTCGATTAAGCCTAAGAATCCTCATATCATAACGGACCCTTTTATCCGTGTTATTTAGTATGCCCTATCCTTAGCGTAATAGAAAGAAAGGGGCCTCTATTATACAAATAAGGAACACCAATTTAACATATCTTGAATACCTAAGCTAAGCAATAAAAGATGTATGGTATTCATATTCCTCTAATCAAGCTCTCCTTACATGGATTCATCGGGATAGAAAAGACACTCGTACAAAAAAGGGAAGATTTATCTTGGTAGTTCTTCTTGGGCCTAATAGTCCCCTTGCATTACTCATTAGTATGCTTGATCGTAGGAAGTTCTACAAAGGTATGAAAAGCAGGAGGGCTTTGGATCAACCACTCCAAAGTGTTGGAATTCTCGTCAAGAGCCCAAGGATTGGCAGCAGAGACTTGCTTCTTTCCACTAATTAATGTCATAGTGACCACTAGAAAGAAAGAGCAAATACCGACTACAGAGATGTAGGAACCCATGCTGCTAATAGCATTCCATCCCGCGTAAGCATCTGGATAATCAGGTATACGACGTGGCATACCTGCGAGACCCAGGAAGTGCATAGGAAAGAAGGTTAAATTCACTCCGAAGAAGGTGATCCAGAAATGGATTTGACCTAGAGTTTCGGGGTATGCTCGGCCAAAGACCTTACCCACCCAATAGTAGAATCCTGCAAATAAAGCAAAGACGGCACCCATTGAAAGTACATAATGAAAATGGGCAACTACATAATAAGTATCATGTAGGGCGATGTCTAGTCCTGAATTAGAGAGCACGATTCCCGTGAGTCCTCCCACGGTGAACAAAAAGATAAATCCTACAGCAAAGAGCATAGGTGTCTTAAATTCTATGGATCCTCCCCACATGGTGGCGATCCAACTAAAGATCTTGATTCCGGTAGGTACAGCTATGATCATGGTAGCTGCAGTAAAGTAGGCTCGGGTATCAACATCTAAGCCGACTGTAAACATATGATGTGCCCAAACAAGAAAACCAAGAACACCAATACTAATCATGGCATAGACCATCCCCAGATATCCGAAAACAGGTTTTCCCGAAAAAGTAGAAACTATATGACTTATTATACCGAATCCAGGCAGAATGAGGATGTAAACTTCAGGGTGCTTCTCTCTTCTACTAATATAAGCGGATGAATAGAAGAAAGGTGGACTATATCATCAACTTATTCCATTTGTCTAGGAAAGCTAGCCATGCTTTATGGTGAATACTGTCAGGTTTAAATGCTTTGAGATCGTAAAGACTGTAATATTCCTCAATAAGGAAGAATCGTCGTGATTTATGACTTCGGAAAGTATTTGATTTAAAGTAATCTAGCATCATGATAACATCTTTTCGACTTTGTACAGACCATTGATAGTAACCATTTTGACTACTATCAAAGTAGATACTTCCTCCAAATACTACCTTATAAGACTCTACATCTTGTAGAAGTTTATTAGTTACTCGAATACTTAGTTGAGGTAGTTGATGCTTCATAGCGATACCAATGGTACCATCAGCATCAAAGAATCCTGCAAACCAATTTGATTGAGCATCTAGTGTAATAGGTAGAATTACAGGGATATCATGTACTTGACAAACACGATGTAGTTGAAGTAGTCGTGCTGAATGTCGAACATGACCATTAATACAATTCATGAGTTTAATCATACCAAGTTTATTATGTAGTCTATAACGATAAGCTTTAGCACCTGATCGCATTTTAATACTTCCACCAAGCATATGTTGGATATATCGTAGTAGTGGTAGATCTTCAAGTCCCATAGTAATTTCAAGAGAAGTATATCCTTGTTTACTAACTTGAATAGTTCCATCACCATCGAGAATTCCAGCTAGCCACTCACAGAAGGATTTAGGATAAGTTGTTGCGCGTGTAGTCTCTGAGGTTCCTACTAGACTGCTTTTATGTCGTTGGTTACCTGCTGATTGTGTCTTAGATACTCCATTTTTACTAGATCGGGGTAGAAAACCACTTATGAACATAGTAGGAGTACCATTAAGCAGACAGTCCCAGCATATAGCGCAATGCGTATTCAGATTTTCATCTGAAAAGGGCCATTTAAAACCGAAGAACCAAAAGAGATGCTGATATAGGATGGGATCTCCTCCACCAGCTGGATCGAAAAAGGTCGTATTAAAATTACGATCCGTTAATAACATAGTAATGGCTCCCGCGAGTACGGGTAGAGAGAGTAAGAGTAGAAATGCTGTAACCAGAACGGACCACACAAAGAGGGGCAATCTGTGCATGGTCATTCCGGGTCCTCGCATGTTGAAGATGGTTGTTATGAAATTGATAGAACCCAAAATGGATGAGATACCGGATAAATGTAGACTGAAAATGGCTAAGTCTACGGCTCCACCGGAGTGACTTGTAATACCACTCAGAGGCGGATAAACTGTCCATCCTGTTCCGCTACCCACTTCTACTAAGGCTGAGCTTAATAGTAGAAGAAGACTCGGCGGCAACAACCAAAACGAGATATTGTTGAGTCTTGGAAATGCCATGTCGGGTGCTCCTATTAGAATGGGAACAAACCAGTTACCAAAACCACCTATCATGGCGGGCATAACCATGAAGAAGATCATCAGGAAGGCGTGAGCTGTGATTAGAACATTATAAAGTTGATGATTTCCGCCAAGTAGCTGATCACCGGGGCGTGCTAATTCCATACGAATGAGTACTGAGAAGCACGTACCCATCACTCCAGCGATGGCGCCGAAGATGAAGTAGAGAGTTCCTATATCTTTGTGGTTAGTGGAGAATAACCAGCGTACAAGAAACTTTCTCATAGCTTCTTTTTTTTCTTAGAAGGTGAACTTTATCAGTCAAGGCAAGGCCGGTCAGTACTTGCTTTAGAACCCCAGTTCCTTCAGAGTCAAGGTTTATATTGGTTGAACGAAGTGAAGAGTTGGAGCCCGGGAATTCAGTGTGTGTGACAGCTTCGCCACCTGTTAAGACCAAGCACAATTAAACACCCCCCCACCAATAAATAGACACAAAGAGGAATAACCAAACCACGTCTACGAAGTGCCAATACCAAGCAGCCGCCTCAAAACCTACATGATGCTCACTCGTAAAATGACCCAAGTATTGACGAAGACCACAAACGAGTAAAAAAAGAGTACCTATAATCACATGAAAACCATGAAAACCTGTTGCTAAGAAAAAGGTAGAACCAAAAACACTAGATGAAAGATTGAACGGGGCCTCGTAATATTCCAACACTTGGAAGCCCGTAAAGACTATCGCGAGTAAAACGGTAGCTATTAAAGCCAAGACCGCGCTCTTATTCTTTCCAGCCAGGATAGCATGATGAGCCCAAGTCACAGCTGCACCTGACGAAAGTAGAATCAGGGTATTAAGAAAAGGAATTTCCCAAGGATCTAAGACCCCAATTCCTTTGGGTGGCCAAAGCCCTCCGATCTCAACGGTAGGGGCCAAGGCTGAGTGAAAGAATGCCCAAAAGAAGGCAAAGAAGAACAGAATTTCCGAAACAATAAAGAGAATGAAACCGTACCGAAGTCCCAATTGGACGACTTTTGTATGATGTCCTTCTAGGGTGGATTCCCGTGTAACATCGCGCCACCATACCAACATGGTATAGAGAAGAGAGACGATTCCGATGATCAGGAGTTTCTCACCATTTTGAAAGGAGTGCATATACAGCGCGCCTCCAACTGTAGTTGCTAAGGCTCCCAGCGAACCCGAGATGGGCCATGGACTTGGGTCGACCAAGTGAAAAGGGTGCCTTTGACTCATGGGTCCCTTTCGCAGATCCTCTTTAGAGAAAGAACTACGAACGAAAACAAACTACCAAAGAGCGGGCTTAAGGCGTAGAGTATATCTACTTACCTTACCAAAAATACGCAAGGAAGGCTCGTCTAAGCAAATCCCTTCTCTGGGAGTCGGAGGCCGCCCTGCTCATCCAAGACTGAAATTCTTTGAAAAGCTCGCGGTCTCGACGCCCATGCTCTTTGATTGCTTCTATAAAAGCCTGCTCTTTCTGGCTAATCAGGTCTTTGGCCAATTTTTGTTGAACATCAGTAAAGAACTCTTTCATCTCCTCCTTCGCGCGAGAAATTTCTTTCTCAACTTCTTTAATAAGTTTCTCGAAATCGGGAGTTTGGGTAACACTTTCACAAGACCCCACACTACTACTACTTTCACTTTCCATGCATAATATACTACTCCCTCCCTCTATTAACAAAGGGATATTATATCCGATTTGCAAACAGAGAAAAAAGTAGTGGATTCTTAAAAAAAGAAGTTGCATCCTATACATACAATTAGAAATTTCCAGCTTTTTTAGGCGAATTATAGTAATTTGGGGTTCATAGGATACCCTTGAGAGTAGTGCGCTAGAGTCTCCTTGTATTTGCTTTACTTTACTATAGTATAAAAAATTAATGGAGATGGAGAGCATCATTTAAATAGAGACAAATTAAAACCGTAAAAACATACGCTTGTAAGATAGCTACACCTAATTCCAGACCTGTTAATGCAAGAACTATTAAAAAAGTACCCAAAGCTCCTATCAAATACAGAAGCTGATTCATGCATAACATTGTCCAAGCGAAACCACTCAAAATCTTTACTAAACTATGACCGGCCATCAAATTCGCAAATAAACGGATTCCTAAACTCAAAGGACGGAAAATATATGAGATTAGCTCCAGTCCTACTAAGAGAGGAGCTACCTTTATAGGAATTCCCGCAGGTAAGAAGAAGCTTAGAAAGTGCAGACCATGTCTTTGGAAGCCTACTATGGTAATCCCAATAAAAAGAGAAAAAGAAAGACCCATAGTAATTAGAAAGTGACTCGTTACTGTGAAGCTATACGGTATCATACCTTGAAGATTGCAAAAAAGAAGGAAGAGAAATGTAACAAATATCAGAGGGAAAAACCTTTGTTTTACCTTCCCAGAGAGACCTCCTATTTGCTCGTTTACTAGGTTTATAGCAAATGAGTAAAGAAGTTCCAGGACAGATTGCGCACCATTTCCTACTAGGTGGCCCCCTCCCCTCTTTGTAACCAGCAAAATAAGAATGAGAAACAAAGAAAGCGAAAGCAGCAGAAAGAATGCTGAGTTCGTGAATGATAAAAACAGATTTCCGATCTCAATTTGGACAAATGGAATGATCTGAAATTGTTCCAGCGGAGAGTTCACATATTGTAAATTTTTCACTATTTTCATGCTAAATCTTTTTTTTAGTATAGTATAAAATAAAATCAAAATCGATAGAAAATGCAACTTAAAAAGAAGGTTTTAGAAGGAAACGGGTTCTTATGCTTGAACAGTCCTTTCAGTCTTCTTTGTATATAGGATATAAGAGAAACCTAGTAGTGTATCACAGAAGAGTAGAATCCTATTCTCCTTAGCGGGAGCAGGACTTGAACCTGCGTTTTGAGATCATGAGCCTCATGAGTTTACCAACTACTCTATCCCGCGAAAGAATTTGTCAAAGAAAGTATGTAATAAAGTAAGAAATCAGGCAAGAAAGCAAGATCTATTGGGTAATTCACTGAAGAATAAAATAGTTAGATTATCTAAGTGATTCAAAATTAAGGAACAACACAAGCAAGTAAGAGTTAACTACTCCATTCATTCGGCAAAGATAGCGTTGAATACTAGTGAGTTTAAGGACGGGATTGGACACAAGGTTCTTAATTAGAATTAGTCTAGTTTACCTATGATTAAGAGCTAAAAACAGGACCAACCCAAGCCAACCAAGCCGTAAGCTAAATAAACATTTGTACATTGAATTTAATATTCGCTGTACAAAGGACAAGGTTTCGACGGCTTACCTAATTAAACAGAGTCTTTTTTGTTATCTCCTATATCTTGTCTTGTACTTATAAATCTGTATTTATTAGTCAAAAATGTAATATTTAAGGGTTTCGCAAGCTAGTGCTATTTACCTTAAGTTATTGGAGTACTCGATTAAGTACGTACAGGCAAGGTAAAAACTCGTTAGAGAAAGGCTTCTAAGTCGCCTACAGAGTGCAAGATACTTTGCAAAGAAGGTTTTCTGTTTGGTTGATATATTATCAAGATTTTATTCTACTGTTCTTAGGATTCGTTTTTAGCTTTCTTTATAGCAGTTTCCTGTGACTTGTATTAAAATACTGTTAATACTTCAAAATACTATAGCAAAAGCCCGGTCTTACTGAACAGTTGCAATTTCCCAAGAATACACTATCTATACTTAACTTAAACTCAGGGAATCCGGTTGAGTTAGCCTTATCATTTTCTTACATTTAACTTAACGTTAGCTATTAAAAAACCCTTCCATAGTTGTCATAAGTATACTAGTCTAATAGGAAAACCAGATCTTCATTATTGTTTAATAATTGAAAGCTAAACTCAAATAAGCGAAATAGTAAACTTAAGGAAGGCTCGCTCTAGGAACCCCTTGCGCCTACCAACGAGTACCTTTTAAAACAAAAGTTATGAGGTAAGTATAAGATAAACAACCGTTAAGAAGTGAGTCAATTAGTTAAGCGTAATATTCTATTTTCTATAACTTAAAACTGTAAGACTTTCTTGTACTTTTTGCTTCCAATACTATGAATTGTGCTAGAATTTACCCTTGATAAAGAAACAAAAACTATCAATATAACAAACAACAAATATTTCAATGAAGATAAACCTTTTACAAAGCTAAATTAGTAAGAAATCTTTTGTCTGGTATTTAAATAAGGTAGGAAAAGCTCCCAATTTCTTGTAACTATAGCCCTTCTTGTTTGGCTTGATAGAGTTAATAAGCTAAAAAGTATAGATATAATAAGAATACTTACTCTACGGGTTTCTACTACTTTAGAGAATAGACTAAAGTACTAGTTGTCCTTAAGAGTCTAAGTATGTTTAAGAGTCTCAGCAATCCCTTAATAGTTTCCGTTTGCTCATTCAAGACATGAGAAGTTCACTCTTTAAAGCAGTGCAAATGCAAAACCAACAGGTATTAGTTAAGTCACACTTGCTTCTTGGTTCCTTCTTATATTATGCGGCAGCTCCTAATAAGAAGATAGACCCTAAAACTTGCCTTTTACTAATATACATGAGTCTAAATCTATATTAGCCTTTATTTAAGAGTTTTGAAAAACCATGTCCTACCACAAAAAGTCAACCATTACCCAACACTTTAAGAAATAAATATGTTTGTCTTGGAAATTGAGGGGGATTTGGAAGATACAGAATCTTAAAAATAACATGTTTGTTATGCTCTAGTCAAATTCAGCAAGTTTTATAGGGTAGATCTATCTTTTAATGAATAGAGGGGTTTCTTCGGTATAGGTTTTTTAATAAGATTGATCCTAACGCTATCCGCCTCCATAAACTAATTACTTGCACTAAGATCGTCGTAATCTTTCATGTACTGTTCTAGCTCTATCACAAACAGATCAATCTTTTTGTTTAACCCATCGTGGGCTTTAGCTTTGATGCTTTGATTATGTTTTTCAAGATATTCTTTATAAAAGTTTTCCACCTCTTCGGCAGTTTGATAAGATAAAGACGCCTTTAGAATATCGTTATGAAGTGATGTGGAAGACTAATCTTACTACTACGCAAATAAGGCACTAAATCATCTATAATAAGACGATTTATACGATTACCCTTATTGAATGCATCTCTAGAACAAGAGTTAGCCTTATCATAATCACCTTTATCAAGACAAGATCTCCCCTCACTTAAAGCTTCTTGCAACTCAGTACGGAGCTTACCTATATCTTTGACTAAATCTTGAGCTTTCTTAATCTCTTCTTCATGCTCTAAAGGGACATGATTACCAGCAAGAGCTACCTGTGATTTTCTCTCAGGTGGTAAATCCCCCCTTAACGCCTCTGCTGCCTCAAGAAGCTCCTTATTGGATTGCTCGTAGGACTGTATAGCTTCTTCCGTATGCCTCCTTAACTCCATATCTACCGCAGATTTGAATCTTCCACTAACAAGACCAACCTTAGTCTCTAGGGCATTTAATAAATCCAAATATTGTTCCTTATCAGGGATATCCGCCCTATTAAAGCATCTAAGCTAATTCTCACCTCTTTTAAGAGCGCAAAAACCTTTTCTACACTCTCTTTCTGCTGATCTATTGGTAACTCGTTTCTTTCTGCTTTATTTATAATAGCTTCGATGACTTTGATCTTATTATCGATATCCATCAGTACTGATAGCAAATCATCGCGGCTTTTCTCTTCTAAAGCTTCTTTTTCTCGTTGAGCCTTTTCCTCCCTGTCTTTTCTCTCTTGTTCCTCGTTGTCGTAGTTGGGTAATAAAAGTGTTGCCCCCACAGCCCCCAAAGCAGCCCCTAACTGAGCGCCAATCCCAGTTCCTATCAAAGCCACCCCCGCAGCCGCCGCTGCTGCAGCTAATGCAGTAGTGGCAGCTACTTTAATCCAATTCCACAACGACATTACTTAGAACCCCCACTCGCCGATACATCCCAATCACTAAAAAGGTTCTCATCAGAACGAAAACGTTCTAATCTCGCTAAATTCATTTGTGATGATCCGTTTTCTTCAGCCCTCGATAGTAGAAGCCAAAGATCTGTTTGACCTCGATCTACACTAGGAAAAGCCGTCAAATCAATAACATCATGTTCGTAAAAACGATGAACATGCCACGCAAAATCATTCTCTTCTTCAGGACTAAAACGACAACCAAAAAGAGAAAGACTCCTCCCATAGCTTGAATAGGATTGGTTAATCGCCCAGATTAAAGAGTAAGGCTCCTCTTGGTAGACAAGTTGTTTTATCCGATAATCAAAAAGATGATCGACATATTGGGTTAGCTCTACAACTTTAAACCCTTGCTCAAAACTCCCACTAACCGCTTTGATACAACGACCAGCACCGCTTACAAAAACAATCGAGTCCCCAACAGCTTTGGGCGGGCATGAATAAACACCATAACCAGAAATCTTATGCAGAATAACGTTAACACCTCTTTCTAGATCAATACAAAAAAACCACAAAGAGGAATCACACCCTATAAGGAGCCCCTTACCCATCGGAGTAATCCATCTTATCTCTCTTATAGTGTCATCCGTAACCTCTGAAGACAACGCTTTTAAATAATCAACACTTCCGCAGTCTCCATCAGGTGAAAAACTATTAAAGTCTTCATATTCTGATAAATAAAAGCTTGGAGCATCATCCCTTGTACCTGAAAAAACCAACCTATTCTGGTAGAAAGTAACATGGGACGGATACCCACATCGGTACGGATCCCATGCACCTAAATTCCACTTAGTGGTATCTTGATTTTGTAAAACCGTCCGCAGGGGAAGTCAATTAATACCAACTCTTTGAGCATTAACATAATATTTAATCTGCCCGTATACGTAATAAGGAGGAACAACACCAGATGAAACTTTACTCTCAGATTCAGATTTTGTACCCTCAGACTGAGAGCCTCTCGTTGGAGTTGCATACACCAATTTCCATAAAACATCACCATCCTTAATAAAAGTCTCTTTCTTGAGATCTAACCATGCAGCCCCAGACTCACCGCGCTTCACACTTTGATAAACTTTGCCGAACACCGAAACATAAGAACCATCCTCATAGTGTGTTTTAGATTTCCAAGGTGAAGGAAGTAACCCTATTCTAAGCCAACGATCACAGTCTGTAGTCCTAAAAATAGGAGAACTCGCAACAACACTATGAGTTGCTCTCTTAGCACCAGAGACCTCTGTGGTTTCCACTTGAAGTGTTAATTTCGCATCCGACTTAGCCCCGAGGGAGACCCTTTCCCCGAGCCAAGGAGGAGAGGAGAACTGCATTTGAGAAAACATATAAGTCTTTTTGTCGATTATTCGTATCTGATAAAGGGGGATGCCCCTCATGAACTAAAACCATCAAATCACCATAAACCGCATAATCCAATTGAAAGACAGCCGAAAAATGATACGGAGTTTGTATAGTCTGAATAACTTGCGGATGACCGCCACCTTCTACCAGAACAAAAGTAAGCTCAAATTTCCCAAAAACAAGCAAAACGTGTGTGTCATCTGCTAGATAAAAAGGAATTAACCTACTCGCACCAGATGGCAAAACGACCTTAGGAAACAAGCAAATGTTAGGCCTATGAATCACCGCACCAGTTTTGAGAAGAATGACGTTAACACTTTCTGAGACGCATTGAGCGTAAAGAGGCAGATCCGTCCGAGATTGGCTGATTCTCGGAGACACTTCACCTGCAGCAAAAGATCTTTTCGTCCAAGTTAGCTTCGCCATTTTAATCCTTTAATACTCCCGCTGTTTAATAATCTCAATCCCGTCCATGTCGATCGCCGTTTTCTTTTCTTCACCGCCTCAAACTCGGCTTTGAGGCTAAGGGTTAACTGGGTGTCCGCCGTTAAAGTCGGGCATAATTCACTCGCTAGCTTGCAAGCAACCGCTTCTTGATAGAGAGGATCGCAATCTTCTAGCAACACCTTATTAATATACTCAACCATGAGGGGTTCTGATGATCTCTCTTTAGAAACAATACAATCACTTTTTAGCTCACCGCCCTCCTCTACTTTTAACACTTTAAGACATCCTTTCGGTAAGGGGTAGCAGCTCCCTTTACCGTTTGTAGGGGATAGGGAAGGTAAAAGAGCCGATTGAGTCGCAAAATTCCACGCAAACGAACGCAATAAACACCGATGAAGAGGTGGCAAAAGCAGACGGCAAAGAGAAGCTTTAAATGAATCCTCATCTAAACTCGCTAAAGGGCGCTGCCCTAATTTCAACAACGGCCCAATTGCATACCTCAAGATCAGTCATTAAGCAGCCGTTCTATTCGCTTTCGTGGCAGGTTTTAATTCAGATTGTGATGGTAGCCCCGCTAAAGAAGACGTGGAGATTTCAATGCCTAAAATCTTCTCAGGCTCGACTCTCGTTGCCCCAAATGATGCGGTAACAGTCAATTGCGGAGCATGCCATTTAGAGGGGTCTTCCGAATGTTTCGTTGTGATATTCTTCCTTTGGGAAAAAACAACAGCAGATTTACACCAAACAGGAAGAACGTATTTAGTATCTCCAGAAAACTTAGCAGAACTCGTCAGCGGAGCATCTGTTAATCTAGGAAACTGTGTCCCCTTTGGAAACATATCATCGCCGGGTACTTTCTCAATATCAACAAACCAAAAACCAGCAAAAGAATCTATCTTACCCGCTTGTAGTGTAGCGGTGTTGATATAATCTTTGGAAGTCGCCTTTTCTAACGCAAAGAGAGATGCCCATACATCAGAGGGCACACCAACGTATAATTGCTCAGAATCAACGTCAACATAACGCTTCTTTAAAAAAAATCGCTTTCGCTTTAATCAATTGACCAATAAAAGTATTGAAAAAACTATCTCCAGTGCCCGCGCTCTTAATGATATTGGTTTCTGGAAATGTCTCTGTCTCTTTCCCGTTCTTTCCCTTGTTGTTAACCCCTAACATCCCCTCCAATATCGCCTCGTCTTACATGCGTTGCAACGCCATCGTCGCCAATTGGGCATAAGACAATAAAGGATTTATCCCCGAATCAAGAGTTGCAAAAGGATCAATCCGTTCCCCAACCATACTGCTCAAAGCCAATCCAGCGTCTTTCTTGATCTGTATTGTTGTAAATAGTATCAGGCATATCACCGACAATCTTATAAGCTTCCGAGGGCTTGAATACTTCGACTAAAGCAGACATCTCTCCCTCACATGATTTCTCCGTCACACATTCACGCAACTTCGATTGCTTCTGCTGAAGACCGAGCTCAACGTGCTTCTTGAATTCTAATATATTAGCGGTTGTTAATTGTTGTTTTGTTGCCATCTATGTTGTCCTTTTCTATGTCAAGTTATTGCTCAAGTTGGGCTTGTTGTAATGCCCATGATTTAACTTTACCCAAAGCGTCAGGGTCTTGCCTTTCTATCTTCTGAATCAATTCTGGATCACTAAAAATAGCATCAGTAGCAATCGACACAGCGCCCTCGCTTCTTGCAAAAGTGTCTCCCGCATAAGACTCCTTGCTCATCTGAGCGTAACGGTCGAAAAACTTAAACGTCTTTTGAAAACCCCACTGGCTCACAAGACTTTGCACATCGCTATCTGAAATATTCTCCTCGTGAAAATAACGGGATATATCCCGCTGACGTGACTCAAAATCTGCCCCTAATTCTTTCTCAAGAACTCTTTTATCCTCTTCCAACGATTTCTTTAGACCCTCAATATACTGCTCATGTTCTTGCTCCTCAAAACGGGATAAAGCATCAATTACTTTTTGAGCTTTATCTGCTTCAATGCCTACTTCTTTAAAAGTATTCGTATGAATAATTGCTGTCTCAGGGGGAACAATATCAGGGAATTTAATTGTATAGTCTTGAGACTGTTCTTCCCCCCTTTTTTCTTGAGAACTAACACTTTGAGATTCTGAAAAAGGATTGTTCACATCAACGCTAACCGATGTTTGTGCTACAGATGTCTCAGACCCGATAACACCCGTTCCTTTATCCGCCGCTGGCGGACTCGATTTCTGTTCCTCTATCATCAAATCCGTTAAAACCCAAGATCCCTCTTTCGTCGAAAATACCTGTTTGTAGTATCGCAAACGCAGCTCGTCGGATTTAAGAGTGTTCTCTAGGCGCTGGGGCTCAATATCATACCCTCGCTGATTAACTGCTTTCTTGATTTTCTCAACAAGAAACTTAAAATCAATCATTGAAGCTCTCCCTCATCTGAGACCTCATCTTCTCCGTCATCACTTCTCCTGCTACTTTCGCCCCTGTCTGTATCCCTACTTGCTTCTGTTGATCCGCAATCTGTTGCTCTCTCATAGCTTCCATTTGCTCAGCCCTTTGCTTGCGGATTTTTCCTACTTCCTCCAAATCACGAACACATAGCGCAGGTGAGCCACTAGCCCATAGGGAAAAACGGGCAACCTTATCCATATCAATATGATCCATGTAGCTAGGATCACCCGTCTTAGCGCTTAATTCTAAAACGGTGTTTGTGCCTTGAAGAACGCTCGAAACACTCTCGGCTTGCTGGTATTTGAATAAGGGAGATGTGTACTCAACCTTTAAAACATGTGCGGGAGAATGATCATAATTCTCTAAAGATGGGAGCTTGCCTTGAGAATCAAGAATATCTAACTCACGCCTAATCATCATCTCAATAAACTCAGATTGAAGACCCCCAAGGACCTACAAAAGCCCCTTTTTCTCGGGTCTTCTCCATCGATTCCGCAGCAGAGCGAGATGCCTTGTCATCTAAAACTTGAAATAAATCAAGAAGAAACAAACTGTGTATAGCCCCGCGTATTCTCTTCACCTCATCATAATAAGGAAGTGGATTGCCGAACTGAAGAGGGTGAAATAACGGCTTCCCGTCTCTGTTAACCGCTCCTAAATTAACATGGCTAGCTTTCAGTTTAAACCCTACTTGCTTCGCCTCACTAGGCGCTATAAACGGAGGATTTAAAGAAAGGAGGGCAAATTTAGATAATTCATTCGATATCTCGTTTAAACGCCGAATCGCGGGTAAGGCTTCCATCGCTGGCGATTTACCATATATCTCATCGGCTCTAACTCGAAATCTACCCACAACATAGGGGAGCGTATTTAACTGCTGCTCTTCAAAAAATCGGTTCTCGTCCACGGATAAAAATCGAGAATTAAAGTTCTTGATCTTTCGACCTTTCCTAGAATCTTCCCTCCTCTCAGCCATGGTTTTAGGGTAGGTCGCATGAATGAACTTAAACTTATCTGCGCCTTTCCTCGCTAATTCCGCTTTCATTCGAGGTGACAGCGCTCCCTCACCCCATTTGGGAGAAATCTGCTCCGATGTAAATTCAAACTCCCGATATATACTATCTACTTCGTTTTGATGATTAACACTTAAATAAACGTCGGAAAAAGAAACAGATATATACCTTATGCCCTCATTCAATCCTCTCTCGTCTTCATCTGCTTCAATGTAAAAACAACCCGTACCAAACTCAACAATACTGGTATAGAAAGCCCTGAAGACATCCCACAAACCCCGAGCCAGATCGCTCTCTAAAGCTAAAAAGCGTATCTGTTACTTTATCACACCACTGTCTGACCCTCTTTGCCTCGGAGGCGTTATAAGCGATGAAAGAAGCGAAGATAGCTTAATACACGCCTCAGATGCTGTCGTATCCCACATCAAAGAGGAGGAGGATTGCTTATAAGGATAGAGTAAACTTGTTAGCTCCTCCATTTGAGCGTTTAGACGCCCTCTTTGGGCTTTCAGATTCTCAACACAGTTTTTGATCACCTCAACAGAACTCGTCATCGTCTATACGATCCCTTGGTGAGGGTGAGCCTTGAAAATCAAAAAGGATAAAAATATCGAGCAACACGACCAGCGTAATGCTCGTAATCACCAGTACTTTTCGCCCAGCTATCGCTCTTATCCGCATTGCCTATACTTAAGCTCTCCCCACGATTTTCAGTTTCATTTTTGTCCTTCTCCATCCGTAAAAATCTATCCCTAAAACTACTCCCCACGAAATCCCTTAAATCGGGCTGCGGTATCACAACAGACGAACTCGGATTTGGCTCAAGAAAAGCTTGTAGTGATTTCAAATCTCGGATTAATATAGGGTGATTTGGTATAGTTGCTAACTCTAACCACTCAGCCATTTTAACATGGAGTTCTGTGCGTCTATTTCTATAATATTCATGATCATCGGCTCGGTTTTGTCCTTTCTCCGCATGAACAGAAAACCCCAATTCCTCTAAATAATAATACGTTTGTACCCCTATCCCGTTGGCATCAACGACAATCCCTCATCAGGTTTGTGTTCATGAATGAGTTCTACAATCTTGCGACTCGCCGCATCAACAGGCAAACCAGACCAGTCAAAAGTATGTTCAATAACATTGCCTCGGCGTAGGACTACGACCGTATTATCTCCACCTTCTCCGGCTATATCACAACCCATGATTAAGGAAGCATAGGGATCTTTAATCGGTTCTCTGTTGAGTGCTTCTTCAATCCGATATAAGGGAATAAAACTGTTGATATCTTGATGGGGAAATTGCCCTAATACATCAATCCTTGCTCTATCAGAATCTAATCCATAGCTGGCAATAATTCCTTCATGGAAAGAAGGGTCAATCCCCTCAACCGTGCGGGTATCAACTTGAGCCCTCTGCCAGTCATCCAACGGCTTGTTGAAAGAAAATATCATAAAACCTCCCCGAAAGCCTCCGAGGATTAGACGTCATAACCCAAAAACGATTAGGATTAATCTCGGTGAAAAAGCCAAGAGCTGAATCAGAGATAGAATCAGGTATGTCTGATGCTTCATCCATAAACAAAGCTAAACCTGTGGTATTATGAGTTCCAACAAAAGAACCTGGATTCTCTTCCGAATATGTCCGACAAAGGATACTATACTGCTTTGAGTCAATACCAAGACTGTTCATTAAAACATCTTTGTACCAGTCCGCAGGATGTAGTGACAGCGATTGCATCTCAAACCAATGCTTGTTCGGTAACATCGATAGCCACCGTGACGTATCAGCCCACAACGTGTTCTTTAACTGTGTCTCACTATTGGCTACACAAATAATCGACATGCCGGGTCTCGTTGAGATCAACCATAACATCATCCATGCATTAATGGCCGATTTGCCAATACCACGACCTCCAGCTACTGCTGCTTTAAATATTTGTGGATTGGGATTATCAACACCGCCAAGACAATGTGCATCAACCGCTTCCATAAAATTGAGTTGCCAAGCACGAGGAGCAGAAAAGCCCTCAAGTGGTGTGCCTTAGCTTTAAAAGAGTTCCTACTCCTTGGAGCAAGCACAATTGAACTCATTCTTAAACCCTTTAATAAGCAATGTATGGAGTACCCGATATAAACTACGGGTAAGCTAGTGCGGACTTCCCCTCTATCAAATATGTTTCTTACTTCGCTATTACTGGAGATAATATGCCAACTAATTTATACTGCCTTCGAGGAAACTTACACGATACCATTATAAATTCCTTAGTTTAGCAACTGTCCGAGGTGAATAAATTTGTTATCCTTAGAGCGGATTCCTAAAGTACTGGAATAATACAAGGATACCTATCTTATATAATAAACAATGTAATTTTAATTATAACTTGTACTCAACTAAGGATCCAATTAATACTTGACTGCTTGGATTACGGAATGCGGATACGCTTTACACTAAATAGCTTGCCTTGGGTACCCGCCTGAAGGTTTACATTTAGCATTCCGCCGCTTAGGCAATCTGTCAAAACGCATAGAATTATTAGAATTAGTAAAAGTAGAATAACATTAAATAAGGGCACCTGTTTCAAATAAGATCTCAGATAATTTAATTCCAATTTCTAAATTAAAACAATATTTAAAAGTTCTAGTATTATACTTACAATAAATTAGCGCCCGTGTAAAAAGCGAGACTCATAGTCGATCGATTAACTTATTTCAGATAGGCTGCCCTATTAGGAACACCTTTTATAGAAGCTTCCTATTTCTGAAGTCATTAGGATTTTACTAATGAATTATCAAGCACAGGCTAGTTAACTAATAAAAAGCCTTCCTTTTAAACTTAGTGGGCAATCCCCCAAAAACTTTCTTTAGTGGCTGGAAAGGGTTTTACCAAGCCAAGGCTTATTAGTCTTTTGTTTAAGTGAGAAGTTGCTCATTCAAAAGAAGATATATGACGCTGTGCTATAAAGTAAATAGTGTTGAATACACATTACTAAACCTCATATAGCTATCCTATAGCTCTTAAAAGAGTCGTACAAGTAACTTTTAGGGCCTAGAAGAGGGGCACTTGAACCTGCAGCCGCTAGCTTCAAAACTCAATGCTCTACCAACCTAGCTATCTGAGCTTATATTCCTAGTTCTAATTACTCGAGTTTAGTATATATAATAAGTATGGAGTGGATTATTATAATTTTTATCTTTATTTAAGTGATTTTTGAATTCCTATTTATTACCTTGCCTTTTGCTAAATGTTCTGTATTCGATAGCCTGAATGAGCCGTGTTATTTGCTCTTAATCTTTCTAGGGAGTACTTGTAGGTATAGTTTGAGGTGCATTGAAAATTTGTGGGTTCTAGTTCAACGCAAGCTCACTCTGTTCATCATTTTTAAGCTAGACCAGGAACTCTTATTTTTGAGCTAGACCAAGTGAATGAGTTAGACGCTGGAAGGACGGATTTTAGAGTTACGCGCAGGGAGGAGGAAGAAGAAGTCAAGCTTGGAGATCAGAAGCAAACAGCAGACAGGTATGGGGAGGCTCTTTTCAAGACCTGGTCTTCCGATACGCTGTTGGTTCGAACAATGGTACCCAGGAAAAACCCGTTCCAAACGCGGCAACGGAGGTATGCGGTTATAGAAGGGCTTTAGGCCCGAACCTAATTGTTACGATACTTGCAAAAATGAAAGACTTTATCTGGCTTTCTTTCCCTCGCAGGTCAAGGACACCGGGGGATGGAATGGTTAGTACTGGGGGTGCAATTGGCGGTAGCGGGTGTGAATTACTCCTCTCTTCCCCCAAGGAAAACGATTGGCTTCTTTTGCCTTATATAATAGATAGACGCTTTCCCGAACAAAAACAAACCTGTGGCTGGTCGAATCCATGAACTACAAGTACAGTAGTAGGTCATTCACTATCAGTACAAGCATGAGAGAAGGTCGGTCAGTAACAGTACTAAGGAAGGAAGGGTAGGTCAGTTACTACTAGCTCGACAGAGCATCAATCACTATCATCGGAAGTAGGGCAGTTGTCTTGCTCGATAGAGCATCAATTTAAGAGGAGGCTAGGTCACCTAACGGTTCCCTCAACACATGAAGTCGGTTCCTACGGTTCCTTCCTTCAAGCAATGAGTACGCCCGCTCTAACACCTCTACCACAAGACAGAAGAACTCAACCTCCGGTTTCTCCTTCACAATCAGTGGTGGTTGTTCGGTCCCGGTCAGAGAGACCGGCAATCACACTCCACTGAGTTTGCCTTGGCAACATTCCAGCAGGTACAAGAGGCAAGGAGTGCTTTTCATTTCTGAAGTGGGAAGGGTGGGTTCATGTCGAGAGAACGGTGCCAAGCGGTCTTGAGAAAGAGAAAACAAGAAACCAGGCTTTTGTCGTTCCAAAATTGGAGAAAGATCGTAGCTAAGCTAGCTAGGCATCGCCTGAAGCAAAAGATCGGTAAATACCAGAGAGGCCAAAGAAGGCAGAATCATAGCCCAAGTCAAGGCGTAGCCCAGTTGTTTGAATTTCGAGAAACCCGGGCATCCAATTGTTCTTTCAGAAAAGGGACTACTAGTCAAGTATTCTAGATCTCCTGTACGAGAAAGTCGGTAACTAAACGCGGACTATAGCTATAGATAGGGGGGGGCTCGTTTCTCACGTGAATGTGAAGTCTCGTATCAAGGGGACAGTCCCAGTAGAGGGCTCTGGTTTTCACAGCTCGCAAGAGAATACGGGAAACGCCTCTTAAAAGCAAGGTTGGGTTGATTGGTCGATTCAAATTCAAGTGCCAAGTCTCGCTTACGAGTTATCTCGGGCACGTCTAGGTTAAGGATTGGGTCGAGTATTCGATCAGGCCATAGCCATAATAACCCTAACCATAGGATGGATTGTCCGGCCTTTAGGCGACGTATTGCTCTACCATCTAGGGTAGATGAAGAGATGAAGCATGGAACACATTTCCCAATCTTAGATTTACGATTTGTTTTTTCGTGAAAGCTGTATCTGCCTATTTAGGATTTCCCTCTGCGAAAGCGCTAAGTCAGGATCTTCCTTTCTATACTATTTATATGTTTTCATAAATTGGTCTTGTAACCCCTTAGGAGTAGGTCTTACCGTGACTATCTGCTTAACTGGGAGCATACATCCCATCGAAGGTGTTTGGGTTTACCTTAGACTTTGAATGTTGAATGTGGGATCGCTCGTGGAGGAGGTTGTTTTTAAAGGATCGAACAAGCTTTACCAAAAAGAAGGACTGGGCCCTTGAAATGGTACAGGAAAACGATTCGATTATCTATATCCAAAACGCGAGTTCTCAACCGCGGAGAAATGTGGTAGCTCACCTGCC
This sequence comes from Pelargonium australe, assembly GCA_036897465.1. Taxonomy (NCBI): domain Eukaryota; kingdom Viridiplantae; phylum Streptophyta; class Magnoliopsida; order Geraniales; family Geraniaceae; genus Pelargonium; species Pelargonium australe. The sequence continues at coordinate 19,381 of JAYMTH010000019.1, forward strand.
TCAATCCATCTATGGACCAGCGCATCAATAGGACTTTCAAACTGACTCAATTGGCGTATACGCGCCCGTAAAGGAAACTCAAACCGAAACGGATCGTCCGGCCGAGCATCATCCACAGCCTAGTTACCAGCTGCACTTTCCGCATGGCTTCCCACACATCGTACTCGAATCCATTTCCCTTCCTCTCTTTAGTACTTTGTCAGTAGCAGTAGATGGGAAGTCTCATCCCCATACCACTTCCATCTAGCCAATCCTGGTAAGCGTGTGCCCCTTAAAGAAGAGTTTCACTTCCCAGAAGTCTCTGCCTCAAAGGACACAAGGTTTAACTAAACAAAAACGTCCGCTTGGAGCTTCATACGTAATCACCGGTTCCAAAACAGAGCTTTTTCTTTAGTCAACTTCACGACTCTCTTTTCCGGAAGAATCTCTGTCCGAATCAGCATTTCTTTGCTCCTAACGATAGATTAGCTTACAGAGCCTGAAAACATGGCTTAACCTCTCTGATGTAACTCTTGCTAAGTAGTTCTTGTTCCTTTCTTCCGGAATACTTCCCTTGCCTTCTTTCTGAGAACAATGAACTCTTCAAAAGTCAGTATTTGTATTACGTAATGTATTTTTTGCTCTTCCTGCTATTCGGAGAATCTTTCTTACTTTGTTCTTGCTGGGCTTGTCTCTTCTTCTTTGTTTCCTTCGATGGGTTGATCTCCTCGTTATTAATGGTTTACTGGGCGAAAGTAGCTGCTCAATCGGTTAATGAATAAGGATAGGTTTCATTCATAGTCTAATGAATGCTTAATGACTAGGCTATAACTAACTCTAAGAATCCCTTGGCAGAGAGGGTATCTCGGGGAGATGCCCAAACGCCAATGGAGTAGTGTATGGGCTAAAGCAGGCACCAAGAGCTTGGTTTGAAAGGTGCAGCAGAGCAGTTGAAGGAAGGAATGGAATTCTCCAGGGCGCGCTAGCGCACACTTAGGTTCAATGTAGTTCCGTCACAGCGAACTAAGTCTCATTCCGTACCGTCACCGTATCGCTATCGATCGCGAAGCTATCGCCCGGTTCAACAAACCGTCCGTCCTGGTGCCTTTGCTACTGGTTTGACCGCTTCTCACCGTTAATCCGGTTTCACCTTGGCCCTCGCCCCAGAGTTCTTATTCATACTCTGGTGGTGCATGTGTATGATGGGTCCTGAGAAGGCATTCATTCTTCGAAATGACGGATAAGTGGAGTGGAGGAAATGCTTAGGCATGATCCAAATGCTGGCTGAAGCGTGAGATAGATAACGAACAAAAACTGCAAATTAGTCGTCAGGGGCTTTAGCCTTTACCGCACCGCTTTTTAGTCAAGGGGAAGAAACTCGAGAAAGAGCCCTATCTGTATCTACGCCTTCTATGGCTCACACTTCTTTCATCGGGAAAGAGAAAAGAAAGGGGACTGAACTTTATCTTTAGTAGTCTCTGTCTCTGAGACTTCTCTTTCTCTAGTGGCAGCTGCTTCTTCAGATTCGGCATCTGCACCCGAATCACCTAAAGCAGAAGTCTTCATCTTAGACGCCACTGGTACTATTCATCTATACTATAGTCTTATCTCCAATTAGAGTTAAGACTATAAGGAATTTGCAATATCCTTTTATTGATGAGAAGATATAACGGTGGAGAAGATCAAAGATAGCAAGGGTTATTAAGAAACACTCCTTAACTAAGAAGGGGGTCTCTATTTCATGTGAAAGTATAATCAATCCTTTATATGGTTCCTCATAGGTGGTTTTTTGAATACGAGTGTATAATTGATCGTAATAATTGTCACTGTATTTCTTATTGCCAGAACTGAATGAACGGGATGTATGATCCCTTTTTCTGAAAGACAGGTTCTTTTCTGTACCAGCTCACTATGATTCATTCATACACGAGCTCTTTCATCAAACAGTAGGACACTCCGGGCTAAAAACTGACAACGACTACCAAGGATCTATGATCATTCCAAAGGAAGTACCTTACATATTCCTAGAACCAAAAAGTCATATTCATTGTTCATTGGATTTTGACTTCTCACGTGCAAGCGGAGCGTTAGCAATCCTCTTCATAGAAAAGTCTAAGCCTTGCAAAAAGGCATGGCAGTGGGTGTAAGTTGTCTAACCAATGGGCTGATGAAAGCTCAAAAGCGAACTAGAAAACTAGCGAACGAACTAATAGAAAGGCAAAAAAGCGAACAAACACCTTTTTCAGGATGATGGAATAATAAATCTATCTATGCAGGAAGGTAGGTAAAGCCCATTCTATTTAGACTGATCAGAGGTTAGAGCAGCCTAATTTCCTAGAGGAAATGACTTTTCTTTTATAGTCAAGAGCTGAGCTTTCGGAAGGCCTTGCTTTTTTATTGGACTTGGTCTTTTTTCAGCAAATGATATGTCCAATATGGATGTAGGGAGAAGTGCAAGTAACAAAGCTTAGTTAATGATGATTCTAGCTTCAGCAATGAGCGGGACAAGACAACCGGGTTCGGGAATAAGACCCAGAGGGTAACTTGTCAAAGACATACGCTCAACTCAACCAGAAAGCGAAAGCCTTTCCTGTCACTACTCTTTCTCTTACCCGTCAAAGTCTTCCTATCTAGTTCTTTGATACCCTGCCAGTGATCGTAGCCCCATAGCTATTCCCAGGTTCATGCTAAAATTCTTCTTCTTCGCTTCCTCACTTCTTGTAAAGAGGAGAAAACCAGAAAAAACCATTTTCTTTCTCCTATTTCTATCTTCCAAACAAGGAATTTAGATTGCGTGCCAAATAGAGTTCGGTAGTGTGAAAGCTAAGAGCTTACAAAACTCACACTTTGAAATAGGGTTTGCTATATGGCGGAGGATGGGACATCGGCCTTTGCTAAGGACTTTTCTGAGTTGGGTGCCTTCGGTCTGTAGCTTGATTGTCGATTGGAGATGTATTATTGCCTAATTTAACTAAATCCTTATTTCATCTTTGGTGCAAGGGAATGGGATGGCTATTCTGTTCTGTCTATTACTGACCGAGTGCCCATCAATGGAATCAGGGATGGCATACTGCGAGTGTACTTCTTTCCTTTTGGGACCCTATCTCCGGTCTCAGCAAGCTATGGGATATAACAAGGAATGCACCACCCTTTGGCGCCATTCAACTTTTTGCATCTCATATAGCTGGAAAATGAAGCAACTCATTTTTCCCTTTGGCTTTCCTTTTTTTTGCTTTTCTGTTACCTCGTAACCACCCTTTTACCCTGCCTCAGACCATCTTTCTATGCCTTGACTTTCCGGCTTGGCTGGGGACGGCTTTTCTGGGAATCCGTCTTCATCCTCTTCCCTGACTTGGTTTGCTCCGTTGTGAAAGAATCCGCAGGAGTGAACTGTGCTGCTAGCGAGGAGGGTCCATTTTGCTCTTGCCTTGGACATTGGTAAATCCGTCCCTCTCAGCTCTCCTAGCGATGTCACCTATTCCCACCCAAGGAATTGCTTATTACAGACAAGCCGGTCTAAAATTTCCGCTAAGTCAGCTTTCAAAAAAGGGGGTCCTTCGACCTAGGTAGTGAGCGGACTAACCCTAAAAAAGGGAGAGAGAAAAAACCACTAAAGAAAGCTAGCAAATCTATTTTCAGTCGGTTCGGGCCTCTCTAAAGAGGAGAGCCAGTCCCTTGCCCCTGCAATTCTTCAATCAGCTTCAAGATCTTTTTAATAGCCTCTCGTGGAACGCACCTTGGCAGAACATAACTTTCTATTCGGCTAAGAAAAGTCCCCTACTGAGAGAGCAGAGAAAAGGATCGAATTCCACTTTCTTCTTTAAGTCAATGCACGGAACATATTTTCAAAGAATAGGACCAATGGATGATGAGTTCCACTTCGTATACCAATTCCTCTCCGTGTGAGGTGCAGTTAAGCGAACCTATTTTGATCTTGTTTTGGATGCTCCAACGTGTGCTTCAACCGGCTCAATTTGTAGCTTCGGGTTCACCTAGGCGGGAAAAACATCTTTATGGCTGGTGGCTAGCTTGGCTTTCTAGCTATCGTAATCAACAGACTCGACTGAATTAGCTGCTGCATCAATAGCTTACTTTGGCAATGAGGTAGCATGGCTGGCTGGGAGGGGTAGTAGCTGGTGGCTGCTGGTATAGATCCGCTGGTCCTGCTCCTGCCACCTTTAGTCTCAATCTCTAGCGAGCGGGCTTTGCGGACTCAAAAATCCACCGTTGAACCAACTGCTGCAAGTGGGGTGACTTCCTCTGCTTATGCTATTGGTTCAAATCTACTGCTAGAGAAAGGATCGACTGCTTCTTCAACGGAGGAAATTCACAAGGCTACTGGGTTTTCACCTAAATTTGCTGCTACTGGATACGCGGACTCATATTTGGGCATTGAACTTGCTTGGCCAGGTTAGAGATTCCCCAGAGTAGGGTGTTGGGAATCGGAAACAGGCCAAAGGGGCAAATAGAGCTCGAAAACTTTAAAGAGTAGAGAGATATTCCATTCTTCTTCCTCATCCGCGAATTGAGCTTCTCCCGATCTGAAAGGTCAGAGCAGATTTGATTTTCAACTAAATGATAAGCAGAATCTTCATTCAGTTAAGGTAGCCAAGGAGAATCCATCATGTAATGGGAAGAAGGGATAAATACACTAAATCTATCCAGCAGACAAGTTTTCAGGGGCAAAGAAAGTGACGTCTATTTCCATTCTAGTTGTAAGCGCATCCCCTTGGAGTCTAAGAATGCTCGGGCCCTCAGCGAGCCTGTCCTGAGGTTTGGGAGGTCCGGGGCTCTTTTAATGAAATAATCATTAACCTGAGCCTTAGTCGAAGGAGGAATCAATCGAAGCCTTATGAATGCCAATCCAATTCATGCGGAAGGAAGAAAATGCTCATATCCGGCAAGGTGATCAGCTACGAAACTTCTTTCAATGGGATCGGTTCTTCCTGGCTGACCCGAGACACAACTTGGATAGCCCAAACCGGTATGGAATTCCAGTCAAAACTCTTTTGAAACAACTAACAGCCAATCAGATCGTATCGAAAACGATATTGATGTCAGGCCTAACCATGCCATTTTTTGGGGGCAACGGGAAACACCACAGCCTTTTTTTCTTATATACCAAAATGGAACATGTACCTATTCTTCTTATTCATCCCCATTTGTATCTTCCTCATTACTCTTCTGTTACCAATCCACATCCACACGGCTTGCTATCGGGATTCTAAGTGAAGCCTTCCTTACTTGCTCTTTCGAGAGAGTGACCTACTAGTTGTAGGGCACGAACGATACTGAGCTATTCCTCTTCGTTGTTAGCTAGTAGGCAGCTATTTCTCTATGAGTGAATGCAGCTACTGGCCTTGGAATCCCAGCTCTCTTTCCTGCGGATGTCAGTTGCTCACAAGAAGCTCGGGAATCCCAATGAGATGGCGGCGGCAACCAAGCCCTCAAGAGAGCTTCAATCCTTGCTCTCTGTAAAGACCCTATTAAGTAATCCCGAATGTGTCACCCGGGGCCCCTGTCACCGGCTTTCTCCCGCCAGTGCCTTCTCGTGGGTACTAGTGAGCAAGCATTCTTTCTATTGGTCAGCCTTCAGTCCTCATAGCCTATAAGAAGCCCTTCCAATACCTGATGTACCTTTTATCCATTCGAGTAAATGCAAAGACCCAACTATCTGGGCTGAGATGGCTTCTGATCTAAGAAAGAAGAGTCAAGATCAGTCTCACTTAGCTTCTAGGAAGCTAGTTTGCATTCCTTTAGAATAGAGACAGTACGCTTTCACTGGTTATATAATAATACCCGTGTCAAAAGGAAGACTCCCCAAAAAACTCCTAAATCCAGTATAAGCTACTTAAGGGGAGTTAAACGTCCCGCCATTCCTTACTTTAGGAATGAATGGAGGTTGGGCCGCCCTTATTGAATACTAAGGCCGCTATTCCTGATAAGGAAGGCGTTTTAAAAACCTAGTGGAACATAGGAGCCTAAGATTCCAGGCTGCGTCATTCATGGTTAAGATTTTGAGGTTTTCAATCCAAGGCTCTGCAAGACCTTGCTTTTTATATTTCTTTTCAGTCTTCAGCATCATCATCGATAACGTGGCATTCTGTCTTTCATTCCCTCCTACGGTAGACCTTCTTCAGCTCCTCTTCGACGATTCACTCTTACTGGAACAATCTTTCTAGCCTCGTGCGAGAAAAGAGGGAAAGTGCTAAGACCGGTAATGCAGCTAGAGAGTTGGAGTGTGGTTATTCCGCCAAAAGCTAGGCCAAGAAGCACAAGGTGAGACAGCACTGCTAACTCGTACTCTTCTTTGAATGCCCTAGCTCAGCTTCCTAGCATGACACATCAGCTACGCCATCAGAGACTGGAAATGTTCCACCAGTCCTCGATACACAACAGCAGTTTCCTTGAGCGGGTCGTCCGAACCAACCCGAGGCGATTCCACTCCCTTCTTGGTCTACTTCGGTTACAACTTGATCTACGGTGCGATCAGCGTGTCAAGTGCGAGATTGGATCGAGAAACCACCGCCCAAAGGTGCTTAGCCCAGAGTAGTCCGAAATGGGCTCGCGAAGCTAGGTAGGCTTGCTTCGCATAGGCTACGCAGCCTTGGTCAACGGTGTCTTTCAAAACTTGTTTGTGACATATCCATGAATGAGATTGATAAAGTGTTCAGTGAGGGATCTTTCTTTCTAGGTAGCCAGCCGCTTTCTTTAGCTTCATCCCATTCTTATTCTTGGAAAAAACCAAGGCAATTGAATTCGACAAGCCTTTATTTAGAGGAAGAAGCGGAATGACACGGAAAGATATTCATTATGGACTTGCTAGTGGCCGAATACATCGCATCACTAGGCTTAACCGTCTCTATCGCCGTTCTTGTAGCTTTTCGAGCTGGTCAAGCAGCTAACAATTGGAATTCTATGAATATGGAAACAAAGGGGACTGATGTAGCGAGAGATGTTATTAAGGGTTGACCAACTCTCAAAAGAATTGAGAGTCTATAGAGAGACTACTGAGGATGTGAACTTACCAACAGGACAGTTTTGATGCCAAGAGGTAAGCGCACGTCTATTTTTTGTAGACGAGAGAGTGAGCCTTCTACACATACACAATATTTATTGTGATCTTATTTCTCAGGGAACGCAAAGTCTTTCTTATCTTTCCTTCTTCCAGGGATGCTTGTACCCAAAGTATGTAAGCCACATCATGTCCTTCCACTTCTATTTCTCGTTCACAGGAAGAAAAAGATTCTCCATTGAGACCTTGTTATTGAGTAGCTCTCTTTGGTCTTTACTCAATGAATCAGATAAGCTTTTCAATTCCTTCTTTGTAGTATCTTCTCGCTCCTTCACTTTCTTACTTCTTTCTATCTCTTCCTCTTCTTTCATTTAAAGGTTTGAGTTCTATCATTAGATTCGGTAAAGATGGGTCTTATAGGCTCATATGGGGGATCGAGAGTCAAGTCGGCGTCATAATGATAGGTCTTATTTCTCGCGATCTCGTTCAGATCTCTTATTCGAACGTCGCCATACCTTTTTCCATCCCACTCCGTGATTTATTTGCTTTGGTTCTCAGCCTCATTTCGACGGGATGGCTACCTTACGACCGATCACGAATGAGGCTTTGGCTAGCCCTTCATCCACAGGCCAAGCTGCGGCAATCAGTTAAGGGAGATAGAGTGATCCGATGCCTTGATTCGATTCTCTTTCTCTCTCTCGCCTTTCTGGCTACAAAGAATAGCTACTCTTCCTCCCGACACCCTTTCAACTGTCTTGCTTGATTTACATAGCCCAGATAACCGGGTTCCTTTCCCCGCCCCCTATCGCACTCAGTCTAAGAGGCCGAGCAAGCGCAGTAGTCGAAGGAAAGACGGTAGAAGAAGAAAAGACTGGCACGGAAGGAAGGGGCACGTAAATACGAGTTTGAGTCGTCGCTCCAAGCCAAGCTCCAAGCAAGATGCACAAAAGAATGCTGTAGAAAGAGGGGAGAAGGGGGGCATCCATTATTGGCCTAGCCCGCAATGTAGGGCTATAACTAGTAGTGGGTGGGGGAACTGCTGTCGGCCCAGTTCCTCGACATCAATAAGCGCACCTTTGTCTCCCGCCAAAACATGAGAGTTCGTATTTCTTTTGGCCCTTACCTACTCCACTGGAGTACCCGAAGCGCGTGGATTAGACAGAAGACAGATGCTCGACCATATAACTTAAGATGTTTCATCTATTGCACTATCGAAGTGAGAAGACACTTTTTTCTTATAGGGCTTCGCCTACTTCCAATCATTCTCTTACGTTTCGCTTGTTCGGAACCTGATACGCTTGAAAATCCTATCGATATTCCGATTATTGTGGGCCGCGATCAAAGGGCTGCGATGCGAGCCCGCATCTAGTTAGCGTTAAGGGATCAAAGGCCTGGCAAGGAGTGGACTCATATCTTGGGAGATGAGCCATTGAAGTTCTGTGTTCCAAACATTGAAGGAAGTGGACAAGAAGTGAAAAAGAACTAATGAAATGGACAGGGCCCCGCTCGGGAGCTTATCTACTTTGTCCAAGCATCTTAATGAGAGTGACTACGAAAGCCGACACATACTCCTAACTGGAGGCGAGCTGGGCTAGGACTTATAGTGCCTCTCCTGGCTTTCGCCTAAAGCACTTGAAGCGCCCACTTTCTGCTCTAACACAGATGGAAGAGAGGCGGAAGGACATCGCTTCCTTAATACATGCTTTATTGATTTACACGCCGCGGCGCATCCACCAATAATACGGGTCAGCGCTAAGGCTAGAGTTCTACGCTCATCGGCTCCTTCTTTGGTGCTCATCAGTTGCTTTTATATCCCATCCCGCTTTCCAAAGAGGTGACTCGCTACCTTGCCTAAGAAAGTCTTTCGTCGCTTGAAGTACTGCGATCGAGAAGAGATTACTTCATTACAGATGAGTAGCTTGGATCACAACTACTTGACCTTGGGCAAGAGGAGCAAATCCTGGTATCACGGAAGGAAGATAGGCTGCTGCTCTCATTTAGTTACAGTTCTTATCTGGCCCCCTGTGGAACTTGAGGTACGAGCTAAAACTCAACTAGTTGATAGGGCTTTGCCTACCCTCTTTGGATTCTTGCTTGCAGGTCCCTCCCTCGGTCCAAGCCCTCGATGCTGGTACCTTTTCCACTCCTGTCTAAGACTGGGGGAAGAAAACTATGAAAAAAGGATACTAAAGGGGAGATATGAAACTAGCAATTCGAAGGCAAGTGGTCCAATCGAAGCTATTCGCTAAGAAAGCAGGGCCTAAGTCTAGGGCAAAGGATCCCAAAAACTAGAATAGCGAAGCGGAAGATGAAGGCTAGGCAAAGTCTATTTTGACGAGTGAAAGAAGGAGCTTGTGCGAGTGAAGGATTTAGCTCAAGATGAACTGCTAGAGTGCACCGATTGAGCGAGCCCTAAAGGGCGTACCATCGAAGCTGCCACCCATTGATGAAACCAACGTTCAAAAGCCCAGGGATCCACCTTCAACCAAAAGCTTTCTCCCGGCGTAGTAAGATAGACTGAATCAAAGTCTTCCTTATGCCACTACAAGCACAGGAAGGAAAGCTAGGATAGGACGTCTCAACCAACGGTTTCAGGGCATGACGCTTGGGGCTGCGTGCTTGAGGGGCCTTTAGAAAGGGCATTAGGCAAGGTAGGACTAATATGACCAAGGCTTCGAAGTGACTGCCTGGATGGCTTCTTTCATAAGGGGATCCGGTCTGATTACCCATTACGAAGACCAACCCAATCTAAGTCAGAACGAAAAGGGAACGACAGAAGGACTGACAGTGATTGGTTAGAGTCAGATCCGCGAGAGGTAGTTTAGGATATTGCCCATGCTCGCCTAAGCCAATCCAAGTTCCAAGTACACGCAATTAGCAATGTGAAACCGAAGTCTTTCTACTAAACATCGGGGCTTTGAGTTCTATTCTAGAAGCGATCACTTTCAAGGGGCATAGGCAAGAGCTACGTTGGAGAAGTTTTCGTTGCTTTGACCTTTGAGCCTCTATCTCCTATCTGGTTCTGTTCGTGCCAGTGCTTAATTCGTAATAGAGGAGTAAGCTAACTCTCTTAGGCAATCCAGAGCAAAAGAAAGAGACTTAGGCCTTCCTTACCCACGTTCAAGCGCAACGGATCTGGGTGTGTCTACTATTGCTATTGATCCAACCTCTATCAATTCCTTTTGAAAAAGCTAAGAACATCATTAAGGAGAGGAACGAAGTAACTGACTTGTATAAGGCAGGAACGAGTTAACTGCTTGTGTTATTCCAGTGGCGGGTGCTCTTGCTGATACGATGACAAGGCTCTTCCAGACCTACTATAATACGACGAGAGCGAGGCGGAGAAAGAGTTTCGGGTGGAGTTAGGCAGGAAGGCGGGCTTGTGTTGTAGCCGTTCCTTGTGCCAGTTGGTCTTGCGCTTTTTAATACATACGAGAGAGAAGCTATACATGAAGTGTCATCAACTGCTGTTTTAAGGCTCTCTATTGATCGTAAGAAAGATAAATGAAGTCGGTGGAGGCAAAGAGCGTTGGAGACCTCATTCGAAAACGGTTGTTTTATCTTCGAGAAGAAAACTAATGCTTTCCCTCTGCCAAACGTCAAGGAAAGGGATGAAGTGAGTCGACTGAAAGGAGAGGAGCCTCTTTTATTCCGAAAGGCAGAAGCCCGGAAAACACATTGAATAGCCTACGGTAATGCCGACTCCAAGACCAGTAATAGGAATACCTACTATCCGGGTAAAAAACTAGAGCTATTCTCACTAAACCGAATCTGTAAATCGAAGACGGGTAACTAACCTCTTTGAATGAATCTCTTACTAAGCCGACTCTGTGCCGCATCTCGTCACTGCATTGTCGATACTGGACACGGTAACTTAACTACTTCATTATTGTGTCGAAAAAGGAAGTCACACTCAAAACAAAGCTTTTAAACTACTTAAAAGGCTATAGTCTCTTTTGCGGCTCCTCGAAGCAGCTCCCTCTCGCCGATAGGCTTCTTGGTATTCACCTGACTACTGCGCTACCTGACCTTCCGGGCTCTATGCCCTATGGAAGCACGTTCGGTCGACTCTTGCACCATTTCTTCCCCGCTAAGAAGGAAAAGAAAGGAAAGGACAGACAGCAGGGAGGGAGAAAGATCTTTACATATGTAATTACAATGCATTTTCAATACGCCAGCCGCTTTCACCATTCGCTTCTAGCAGCACTCACAGCTTACCGGATGCAAAGGGGAAGCAAGCGGGACGGCCCTCACTAGATAAAAAGAGCAAGTTCCGATCGGGAAAAGGACAAGAAGGACAGGCTAGAGTACAACTGCTAGCGCTATTTCCATCAGCTTGAGAAGACGACGAAAGTTGCCATAACAACATTCTTATTCTCTCTCATTAGAAAGAGAGAAAAAGCATCTACTTCCTTCTCCACTCTCCTTTTTTATCCAACTAGTTCAGAATGGTTTCACTCGATACAGTTGACCGCTATTACAGAAGAATCCAGAGGCATTTATCTTCGTGAGCTTTCCCGCTTTCCTGACTTTCCTTCTTGGCTCAGTCTTGGCTGTAGAGCTCTCACCGATGGGGATACAAATGGTAGAGATTCGGACCTGACTGGCACCATAGGTTGGATGATCGCTGCCAGGGTCGCCTGCATTCCTTCTCTTTCAAAGTACCACTGATTGCTCTACCCTTCTCTCATTTGCTTCAGATCCCACTAGTTTAGTTCACACTTTGCCCTCCCGGAAGATGGAGAGCCTAAGACCAGAGTAGGGATCTGCTTAGCCAGCATTTGTGAACCGGAAGGGGAATAGGAAGAATGGATCGGGGTTTGGGACCGAATGATAGATAGCGACTGCTTCGGATGCAAGGGAGTTGGATGTGCATTCTTGCGTACGGGAAAGCAGTTCTTGCGTTAGGGGAATTCAGTGAAAAGCGAAGAAGAGCTTCCTCCGGGGACAGGAAAGCCAGTAATTCAGCTCGAGCTAATTCGTTCCTGAAGTCAGTCTGCCGAGTCAGTAAATCGTAGAGCAGGAAAGCCTGCCGTTAACATTAACATCAGTGAATTAAAGTGAAGATAATGGGATAAGTTAGAAAAGGTTAGATGAGTTAGCAATACAGCTTCTTTTCCGCACCTATGAGTCTGATTGCTTTATCAATAGCCTTTCACTACCTTATAAAGATTTTCATTTTTGCACGTCGAAAGTATAGCAGCGGAGCTTCCTTTGTATCAGACAAGGCAATTCCCCTTTCGGTCTTGATACAGAAAGAGTCCAAGATTGGTTAGCTGCTTTAGAACCTAAGCTTTGAGGAACTCCAGTCGTGTGATTTCCCCTATCTGGATCTCTTTTTGAGAGGTTACTTCAAGCGATGTTACCGTCTCTCCTTATTCGATAAGAAAAACGAAGTTTCGAGGGACTTCATCTGGTAATAGACCTCAAGTCTAGCAAGCCGGCTACCAGCAGGTAGGTAAGACGTCCCGTGGACTCTCCTTCTCAATAAATAGGCTTTTTTCCTTTCGCTTCATCAGAAGCTATCACTGAAGAGGCTGATGCCGCCTGAAAGCTTTTCCTGAATCTTTCCGGGTTCACGAGTGATCAATCAATAGTAGAGTAGTTGGCTTTCGCCTTTTGTTCACCATCGATCGAAACGAAAGGGAGTAAAACCTTGTAGCCTCTTATATAGGCTATTTTATTGATCCGGGTTTGCTGTCCCATTACTCTCGATATCCAGCTGGAAGATTTGCTTATACAGAAGTGGAACCCGGCTACAATTTATCGTTCTATTTTTTTTATGTGTTACAGGCCCCGGCTAGTGGGACGAGGAGTTTCTTGCCTTTACTATGTAAAAGTGTCTAAATAATACAACTGGTAATACAGCCAAGCAATTCGCGGAAGCAACTACTTCTTCTAAGGCACCTGTTCTTGATTAGAGCTACCTCGGACCATCATATGCTCCTGAATCACATATTTAATAATAAGATAGGAGGCAAGAACAACATACTTTTTCTATTCCCTGCTGATTATTCCCGCTCTGAAGTGCCCCGGAAAACCGGAATACGTTGACTGCGTCTCATTCGATTCTGATCCTTAAGGTCGATTTACCTTGTAATACTTGTCTCGACTGGACTCGTCGGTGAAGAGGTCTAAAAACCACAGATCGCCTGTGCAATTAAGTTAATAGACATTTTGAACTCCTTTCGGTTCTTTGAACGAAGTAGGCAACAAAAGGCACTGAAGTGAAGAGCACTCTTTTCTCTTTGGTTTTAGTAGCGGACAGGGATTCCTAGCTTTTAAACCCAAAACTTACTTTTATTAGTTTAGCAAGTAAGCAAAACTCTTCTACTTGCCCTTATACTTAATTTTTTTCATTACTCAAGATTTTAAGAGTTTCTATATAAGAGTTTCCTATTTCTGAAATTCTATACTTAGATCTTATCCTTTATCCCTTAACTTATAAGACTAGAAGAATGGCAAACTCCTTATATAATTGCTATTTGCTTCTAAATTGACTTTTTCCAAGATATAATAAGAATTTGTCTTTAGGTAGACAAGAAATTAGATCCTCTATACTAGCTAGATATAGATTATATATCCCATATTTTAATAGACAAGCCGAAAAAACAAAAAACCTCCTTAGATAGGATTTTCTTTATAACGAAGAGAACAATCTTTCCCTTTTTTCTTGTGGATTTTAGGAATATGAAACCTGGAAACAGAAGATTTATGCGGCTTGAACCTTCGCCACGCTAACTCTAGGAACTTGTGCTTTACCACTTCCAAATACTAAAGAAAAACATAACTACTACCCTTGACTATAACTAGAGTATTCAGGATGGGGTTTAATCTATTTCTATATAAGTCATTAAAAATGCCAGCGAAAAGTCTAAAGATTTTATATTACTCGCTTTATTAGGAATAGTACCTCCTTTAGTTAAGGCTGGGGCGGTTAGCTAATTGTATCAGTAATTGTCTTATGTCTAGCATGAGTTTACTCGGGATCCATACTCACTAGTTTTTAAACAAAGTGTTAGGGTTCCCGCGTTCTCGTGTTATCTAGACCTACCCCTACTCATTCTTTAATTTTACTAGGACCTTGATAGTCTAAAGAAGTCTTGTAAAAATGTACTCACTTTACCGATACCCTGTCGAAACTCTAGGAATATTACCTACTAACCGCAATAACTGGTGTACCTTAGCTTTTAAAAAGTTCTTACTACTCTTTCCGAAGTGTGACTAGTTTTTACGAAGCCGAATCCTATCAAGCTGGCTGATACATAACCAATCCCAGTCTATAGTCGATTTGAACCCTTACCTGCGGGTCCTACGAACCGATGCTCTACCAATCCCAAAGACTCCACTGAATAGAAATGCTTTCTACTAAACTTACTAGATTCGAGTTGAGTATGAAAGACAAGTGTTAAGGATGAACTAAATCTAGTATTTATCTAGGATAAAACTTAACTTTATATAGAATAGAAAATATGGATTAGCAAAACCTCTGCAAGTTAATTTCAATTCGTGCCTTTTGAAAAGACAACAAGGCCTTGTGACTGGCATTCAGTTAAGTCAAGGATCAAAAAAAGTATTCTAGTAGATACGATACTCAAGCCCTTTTATTTGAAAGGGTATCTCTCAAGAGTCGAGAAGAGCAGCAATTTCAATAGGTACTTTCAAAGTAGACATTCAAGGTTCCAGGTTTAGGTGGAACGCTAGGGGGAGTTTTGACGGTTATCCACGTGGGTTTCCATCTTAGCTGAACTGCATAAGTATCCAAGGCTTACCATAAAATATGAGTATTAACGACAAGATTAAAGCCTTGCACCTATAAATGAAAGGAGTCCTTTTGGAGCGGAGCGTTAGGAATAAAGGAGTCTTAAGTCAAGGGTCTTACTCTTTTTTTTTTTTTTTGAGGCATATCGTATTAAGTTTCAATTTCTTCTATCTCTAAGACTCTTATCTACGCTACTTGGAGGAAAGTATACTCCTTGCGTGGATGCAAAAAGTACACTAGAATATCCTTTGACTCTTAATCTCCTATAATTTCAGTCTAAAGTAGTTGGTTTCTTGAGTTTAGTGGCTTAGAAAGTATTAGCCTTGTGTTGGATCTGGCAGAGTCAATAGGTATCACATCTTTTATCTTAGTAGCAAAAGGTTAAGGATTATGCGCTTAGTATCTTTAACAGGTTCGTAGTACAGCATTACAGGATAGACTCATGGGTGTTTTTAGGTAAAAGTGTTATTAATGGATCCGGTTTATCTAGTCTAGATAGTTCAATTTCTGGGGTAAGAATATTTTAGTTTTAGCTAAAGTAAAGAAATTCTTGTAAACCCTATTTTAAAAAAAGTCCGTGGATATAGGAACCAGATTCCTTGTTGGGTTGGGATTCTAATATAAAGTTCTAAACCTGTTAGACAGAAAATTCCATCTGCTGCAGCTTCTTTGACTTCGACTTCATTCTTAATCTTATTCCTGATAGTAACTGTAGAAGAACTCAATTAAAGAGCTGTAACTTTAGGAAGTTATTCTAGCTAGGGTATCCTTATTTATTTGTTTCTATTTGTCCAAGACTTTAAGGGACTACCTATTCTGTTTTGACCGGATAGTAATTAGAAACTATTAGAATTCCTTCCTCTTATCTCTTATAGAGAATTTGAAATAGAAACTATAAGAAATCTCATGTTTTCTGAGTGAAATCTACAAACAGCTTACTGAGTACCCGTAGATAAGTGTTTGGATAATAACTTATAGTTTGGTTTAGTCTGTTTGTTATAATTCGTTATCCTTTTGTTATATCCTATTGGTGGAAGGAAGTCCTTTTTTTACTGGTAAGGTTTAATAGCATATAATATTTCCCGGATTCCTGAGATGGGGTAGATGGACGTACTCATTATACTACAAGGCTTTATCCTCTTTGAACGATAAGCTACATAGCACATGAGGAGTCCTTGCTTAAACAATAAGACTAACAACTAATACAATCTATACACAATCTATAAGAATTATCTATACTCTCTATCTTATACTATCTTAGGTAGAATAGGAATACACTCGCTTACTATAGCTACACTGGCTAGGGAATATGCTTGCTTTCCATCCATTAGCCGAATAGTACCACTCGCTCATGGGCTATCTTCTACTAGGTATGGCTCTAGGACTGGTTATGCACCTGATAAAGCTCCTGCTATACTATAGTAAGACTCTTTAATCCCTGAATTTATTAGTTAGAGTTGCTTTCATATGTCCAGTTCTGGTTTTTAAGATTCCGTTTTAGAAATATATAAGGAATTTTAAAGCATATTGCATAGGGTTCCCCTGGCCATTATTAGGATAGGCGGTTCAGAACTTATTAAAAATAGATAGGAAATAGAATGTTTTATGAGTCAGTCAAACGTATCCAACACCTTAAGAGGTACCCGAGATTCTAGAGAGTACGTTTAGCCTTATTCTATTTAATCCGTATTCCTTATTTTCTTTAGGATTTTATCTGGAACCCCTATACTATACACTATAAGACTAACTAATAAGAGTAAGAATACTATAAAAAACTATGGAACAATTAATACAAAAGCTACAAGAGCTCCTATCCGGACAGACAATACTAAAGCTCTTTGCCTTCCTATGGGTCCTATGGGTACTTCTCTAATCTCCCTTTCTTTAGTCCCACCCCGTGAGTCTCTTTTCTAAGTTCTAAGAAAAAAAGGTATAACACATAAGAAGAAACAAAACGAAGTTATTAAGAAAAAAACATACAGAATAAAGCAATCCAGAGTAAGAATAAGCTGGGTGCTATAATGTGTGTTATGTATTCTAGTAGACTTACGGTAATTTCTTTCACAAAGTTTATGTCAGGTAGATTGATTTAGAAAGGACTATTTAGGATTATATCCTCCTACAAATTCTGGTTTAAGTAGTGTCCTACAAGGATATAGTTCTGAAACAACAAGAGGTATTTACAGCGCTAGAGATTCTAACTCTACTGATTAAGCGGCACTTCGGAGTTATTTAAACTAAGAAAAGTGGGGCTGATTCGTATAACATTTTATAATTTGTAATTTTCAAGAACTTTAAAGTTTCTATTAATATTTTACTTACCCTTTAGGATTTCCTATTCGATATTGTCACTTATCGGCATGAGGGAGGGGTAAGATTTAAATAAAAAAGGAAAAACCCATATGCAGGATAATAAATATGAGATAGGTTGAGCTTCCTAGCGCGCGGGTAAGCATTACTTGACTTTTTGGGTTCCCATATTCAGTTTAGTAGCAGGGTTTTGCCTTATTTTTATAGGGACTCTTGAGTTTGCAAACTCTTATACTTAATACCTGTAAATTCTCATTAGTTTGAAACTTTTCTTATTAGAGCCCCTCAAGCAGACCCTTTTTAGCTTTTTAGTTAGTGTTATTTACACTTTAGGTACTTTGTTAACTGGAAATTCAATTTTAGCTTTAACCTAGAGGAACCCAAGGAACACAAATATCAAATAAGAGGACCCCCCTTACCTAAGTATTCCCGAAATACCTTATAACAGACCTAAGAGAAAATTTATAAATCAGTTTAGTTAGATTCTATTAGATTATCAAAGAATCGAAGTAAAAAACATCGTGGTTAAAGGACGGGCCCGTAGCTCTGTTGAACGTGCCTCTTCATATCTATAGGAAACCCCCAACTCTGAATAACAGAATTGAATTCGGTGTTATAAATTTTAAGAATTAGCAACTTCCTTAGATTACTTCTAGTATGTTATGGCAGAAATGTAACTGTGATTTTTCAAACGACTTTCGACGATAAAATGAAAAGGGGTACTTCAGTTTATTCTTATTGTTTTTAACTTTTTACGGGGCTTATACTTATACTCATCCAAGAGACATGTCTAGATCCTTGGCTTTACTTTTTTGTATTGTTTCTTATAAGAAAGAAATAGGAGATTTGCTCTTGTAGGGTTAGCACAGCGGGAGAGACTTGGGGTGTTACTCTGTATAGGAATAAGGGATATCGGTATGTACCAGCTTCGGTAAATTATTATATTCTATTAATTAAAGAGGAAAGTTCATTAAACAAAGGTGTTTTATGTGAAAAGGTTTTTTAGTTATAGTTTGCCCTTGTCGGGATTCCTGTTTGCGAGAGTAAGAGGTTACCCTTTTGTTTAATTCCTAGAAAGGATTCTTTCTATATAGGGCCCGTTGGTGTACAAAGTGTTTTGAGAATTCCAGTTGAATTAACTTGTAACGAAAGACTAAGCCAAATCTCCTTTTACTTTGTTCGAGCTATGACTCTATGTTCCCTTTCAAAGGGTTTATACTGACAAGATTTTAAGTAATTTCTATTATAAAGGGTGCATCAGAGATGCCACCCATGACAGTGGTAGGGAGGTTTTTTCCAAAGCTTGGCTTTTATATACTCTACAGAGAGAGCTACTGAATTTGTAAAAAATATATTTTATTGATTTTTGAGAGGTTGCCTATGTATAAAAGGTATGCCTTCGAATGCTCAAACGGAAACACACCCTTAAGTTATGAAAATTTTACAAATGAGTAACCGTATTTTAATTACAGGCTTGAGGAGTATTTATGAAGAGCTGTTGTTTGAGTCGAGAAAAAAAAGGCTGTTGCTTCTCATTATTATACTCGTTTAAGCGGGTTTAACAAAGCTGGAACAAGAAATTTAGAATACTTTATGATGATCTAGTAATTTATTAAAAGAGTTGATAGCCCTTACTCTATTAGGCTAGGCAGTGCTCAAATTATGTCGTGCGCTTTTGAAGTTTTACTTGCTGCTAATAACTCCCATCGATACTACTTAAAAAGAATCCGGGTATGGTATAAAACTAAACAAATGGTAGAGGAGCTTTTTTATACTTTTATTGTCAATATTTCCCTAACTTTAGTTTTTTACAGTTCTAGTGGGTTTTGTACCCAAGGAAATTTCTTTGTTCTTTTTTTTTGTGGTCTCGTCTCTAGACCTTGTCTAGTACCCCCCTTTTGCCTTAAACCTATAAAGAAAGTTTTAGTTTAGAGAGATAAAAGGACTTCAGTAAGAGATATTTTCTATCTGGAGAAGTTAACTAAAAATATCTAGAAAAAGTGTCAAAAGATTAAGGACTAACTGGCACAAATATGTCTAATTTTAGGGATAAAGGGGCTTTTTTTACTCTGTATTAATCCTTGTCGAGGGGGGGACAATAATAGGCAACATTTTCATTTCGGGGCCGCCTTTTCATAGTATAGAACTCTAAAAAAACTCAAACCTAATTAGGCTACACTTATATTCTGTTTTACAATTATTTAGTAATCTAGAAGTAAAGTACTTGTATTTATATATTACGCGTTTTGTGCTTAGTAAAAAAATAAGGAGTAAACTTCTGGAAAAAACTATCCAAGCCTCTTCCTGCTAAGCATTTTTTTGTACAATACTTAATTGAAGTAGGTAAAATAGTTGAGCTGTTTAAGCTCATTTTTTGAGATTAAACACAGAATATAAGGTCCTGAATGCCCCCAAGTCTTTTTTGTTATTTACCCAACCACAACCTTCTACTTCTATATTTTTATACTTATAGTTAAGTTATTTTAAGAAGAGAGTCCACTGAAGTGTCTATGATGATAAAGTTCTTCCATTCGAGTTTCCTTGGAACAGTTATTTTACGGATTCTCTATATTGGTATTTAAGTTTCCGCAAAAATACGACCCTTTTAGTATACATACTTTCAGCAAGTTTCTTTGCCCTTCTTCCGGTAATTCCTATATAAGCGGGCCCTCAAAGACTCTTCTACCTACAGCAGATTTTGATAATTTACTACGATTAGAGGGCTTCCTAAAGTAAAAATGCACTGGCTTCTCCTCTCTATATTTCATTAAAAACTTCAGATATTCCTGACCCCTCTTACTTAGAATTTCTAGGCTATAAATACCCATATTTTTAAAAAGTATATCGCAAGGGTTTGGGTTTATCGCAGACCCCTTAATTAGAGTGGGATTCCTTTAGTAGATCCTGTTTATAATTAATTACCTTTTGATATAAGCGCAAAAGAATACCTTACTTATTATAAGCTTGAACACGATTGCAGCCAAAGTTATCATTATGTATATACTTGACTTGTAAGAAATGGAATGGATTTAGATAAAGTAAACTCTCTTAACTTAAAGGAGATCCCGAGTTTAGTTAGGATTCTATACGTTTAGTAAAAGATTTTAGTTCGTTTTTAAAGCGGGCTATTACTGGAGCCTTAAGGGCAGCCTCATGAACAAGCAAAAATCTATTATCTAGAAATAAGGAAGCTTCCGTGGTCTTTGGATCCGATCCATTAACTACATGCTTTTAGACTTTTCTCAATAAGGGTCCCTTTAATTTAATATAGTAATTGTGTGGAATCCTTAGCATTTCCACGTAAATAAGTTCAAATTCATATGCTTTTAAAAGCGTTGCCAGCACTCCACTAATAGGTAGGGCCTTATCTACCAAGTATTTATACTCCAGAAATTGGGATCTCTTTCCAATTAAGGGGCGCCACATTAAAGCCCAAAGTCAGCCAGCGTATATATTATATTAACATTCATAGACCCACAGGCTCTCAAACAGTGTATGCCTCCACAAAAACAATGTAGAAATTTACAGGTAACTCCCTTACTTGAACAAACCAAAATAGAGTTACTTATTTGATACAAATTGAAGTTCGGAATGCTTTTTCTCTTTCCTAGCAAATCGGCTTTGTCAGTTTGTGTTCCGCTTTTTAGGTTTCGAGAATTATTATCTTACAAATAGCTCGGGCAGTTGTACTAAAGAAAAAACTAGACCCTTAAGCGATTTCGTTATCCTAGCGAAGCGTCTTTTGAATCCTTTGAATAATACTTAAGTTTATGAGAGCTACTATTAGATTTTACTTTAAGTTGTTTTATTCTATATGCTTTCCCGCAGACATTTGGTAAAGATTCACTTTTTTGTGAAATAATATATTGCTTTCCCTTACGAACAAGTAGAATTTTTCCTACTAAAGAAAGACTTTCCTCCACTCGGAAAGGAAAAGTACGTAGTTCTTATATTGAAAATACACAAACGAGTTTTGTTTTAGTTAACTGCATTTGTTATAGAGACTTGGAAAGAAAAAGAACCCTGTAAGGTAAGCAAAACAAAATATAGACAGCCTTTTCTAAATATTAGGTCTTTCTAGGGCGGTCCCTAATAAAAGAGGTAAAATTATAGTATTTAAGACTCCTGTAAGAAAAGAAGCAAGTTACATTAGATAAGATGCATTAAATTTTTTTATAAAAGTTATTCTCCAAAAATTCCCTATAAAAACTAAACTCCACTAGCAATTAGCAATACGAATTTCCGAGTACCAAAAAAAGGAAAGCCCGGTTTTTGCTCTAGTATATCTTTACCCCGTTTATAGGCGACTTAACACTAATACAACTATTAAGCTTTATGTTCTGCTTAGTTGTACCGGTTTTAGGATTTCCAAAAGGAGTCTTTCTTTAGTTTATAAAAACTCAAGTATGTCATCTGAATGAGAAGTATCATAAAGGGGTCCGTTATTCTAAAAAAAAAAGAAGCATTTTAGACGGAGAGATGTTCAAGAATAAATAAAAGTTAAGGAACCCGTTTAAACTCACACTCCTAAAAGGCGCTTCAGAAACTCTCATATTAGCAAAGCTAGATATATATATATTTATAGTATTTCCTCTAATTTAGTGAAAGTAGGATATTGAAATCGACTATATTAAGTTTGTTTGTTGGTATGAATTTTCTCGCCTAGATAATAGCCCTTGGGAAGGTTTCTGTTTAACTAGTATAAGAAAACTAAAAGGACTAAAAAGGCAGTTTACCAGTATTTTTACACTGGGTAATAAAAAAACAAGCTACATAAAAGAAAGAGACTGACCGCAAAGTTCGTCAAGGCACACTTAAAACTTACCCTGCTCGTGACACGGGAGAATAACACAATTTCTTGTCTATCTGGGTTTACTCCTTAAAAGGGATAGCGTAGCTTTTTAAAGTTGTACGGATTAAAATACCTAAGACTTTTTAGGATCCTAATGGGACTTAATTATTTTACCTACACATATAGCTCAAAAAGAAAACTACAACTTTCAGTCAACATAAACACGGCATTAACTCATATCTTTTTGTTCTAACAGATGCCTGCTTTATAGCATCTTCTGGATACGGATTCCTTTAGTTACTCATATTTTTTCTATTTACTTTACTAAATTCTTTATAATTTTTATAAATCCGCGTTTATAATTGGTTACATTATATATTCTACTCTTCTTGTTAACGAAAAGGGCGCTTACGGCTCTAGTAATTTATAATTTGCTTGATTTTTTGTTCTAATATGGTATACAGTTTAAGTTTTTTTGACATAGCATAATCTGATGCAGACCTTTTTCTTCCCTTTACAAAGTTTCACAGATCTAATATAAGGTCTAGTTATTGTGACTACATTTTTGTCTTAGTTACACTCGAATTTTTCTTTTTCAGGTTTCAAGTTGAAGAGAGTGCCATATAGACTTTGTCATGTGAATAGTTAAAAAAAAAAAACTTTTTTAATTTAAGTGCTTTTCCTTTGTTCCTCTTACTATTTCTAGGGCCGGATTGAGCCTGTGACTTAACCGCAGGCGTATCCCTTTTCTATCCTTTATAGAAGCCGGATGCTCTATGTAACGCTTTATAGTATTTCTTGTAAACCCTGTTTAGGATACTGTCTCCTCCAAGCGTATAATTGAGGCAGAGTTTTTAGAACTTAGAGCCTTGGGCCGAATACCCGTATAAAAGGTATAAATTTAATAAAGTACCTTTCTAATTTAGCATATAAAGAATAGATACTAACCAGCTGAACACAGGCAGAACCCTTGCTCCTATATCCAGAGCTAGAATTTCTTTGTTATACACCTACTGTAGCAAGAGCTCCTTATACCTGATCAGAGAGTCTTTTAATCAGCCAAATGTTATCCGTTTTTCTGTGGCGAGTCCAGAGGTCTTGTAATAAAGGCAATAATTTCTATTTTGTATTCTGATAAACCCCAAAATAATATTAAGGATCAGTAGTACCCAAGCCAAACAAAGACTATTCAAAAAACCCTCTGGTAGTAGACCCTAGCGGTTTCCGTAGGTTAAAAGAGGGACGCATCTACCAGCCGATTACCCGAGTGTCATGCTGGGCAGTGATTTTCGAAATTAAGCAGAAGGAGACATAGTAATGATAAAATTGAATATTAGTAAAATTTCTTATATATACAGGAGGTTTCCGGGGTAATATTAAGGCAATACTCTTTTGTTGCGGTCGGTACTAGGCTTCCAGTATACATTGTATAAAAAGGGATTGGTAAAGTTACGCGGAGTTCTCTCATGAGCAACACATATAAGAAGAAAGCGGGCTCTTTATTAAGCTGTTGATACATATGTAAAGAAAAAGAACATGAATCCGGTCTAACACTATTACAAGAGAATCTCCTTAACTCGGATTTCAGCAGTTTTTGATTATCCTTAAAAAAAAATGTTAACAATGTCAAAAATACAGAATTTCTCGTAGCCAGATGAAAATCAGAAATAGGACGAATTATAAACATAAAGTAAATCTACTAACTACGCACAAGAGGAAATTCTATAGAAATAAAATATTGTATCCGTTTTCTGCTTATCAAATTCTTCTACTTCTGCTCTCTTAATATTAATTTAGTGGCTGAACTTTTAAATATCCCTCTACTCTAAAGTAGAAGGGGCCTTTATTGATTGTAACTAGATTATAATTCTATCTAGGTAATTCAAATTCCTATTCCTGTTTTTCCTAAATGTTGAACTTTCTTTAACGGCTTTGTTACGTATGTGTTACAATTTGTAGCTAAGCGCACTCGAACCAACGGTATTCTTACCCAGACTCGTTTGCTCTACCCGAGGGATCGTGTTATAAAAGAATCCTCGTAGGAGCTTCTTTTAGTAGGCATTGTCAAGATATATTAATTGTATTTAAGTAATTAATTTATTAAACTTGTATTATTCTAAAAAGCACAGGGTTTCCGTGTAATGTCTTAAGGAGAAGTAAAAATAGAAGTACCCTGTTAGTAGGATTTATTGTATAAAGTAGTAGTAATAAAGCACCAGAATCAAAGGAATCCAGCACTTACTCTATTTCTTTTATAATTCTCTTGGATTATATTCTTAATCCTACTCTAGTTTACAACAACAAGTAAATTAAAAGTTTTAAATACAATCGAAAAAAGCCTTCTTCCTTATAAAAACCCACTCTTTTTATTACAGCTCGGGCGGACAAGGGACTCCAGAGTATTGGACCTCTTTTCCTTAATTTATGAAAACAAATCCTAGTTAAAACTATATTATTAAATACGTATTAAAGGATTTCCATTCCTATCTACGAAAACTGCTAAAGCAAACGAAGCTATATTTTAGATTAGGTTTACTTAGTTTACAATACTAAAAGTTTAGCAAATACCCCTTTCTAGTAATATTACAAAGAATTAATGGCAGGCGGTTATTCTTTTCAGTATTTTTACTACAAGAACAATTATTTGTATCCCCTATTCCTTACTTATCAATCAGGAGACAACTCTACTTGAGAGATCCGCAAGTAGCAATATTCTTAAAGTTGTTCTACTAGGAAATGCTAGGAAAGATTCTTATTTTAGGATCCTAAGAAGATCAAGTATTTATTTTAATTACTCACTGTTCTAGTAAAAAAGTAATACAAGATTTAGCGTAAAGTGCTGACTACAACACTGGATATCATTACAATATTACACTACCTCTTAATCGTATACCTTAATTCTCAGTACCCCACCTTTCCTTTCTCAGAATATTCCCGTATCTTGTTCTTTCGTTCCGTTCTATTTAACGGACTCCCCATTTCAATAACTTAATTGACCCTCCGGGAGCCTGGGGATTAGAAGTATTCTTGTTTTCCGCTTTTCAACTACCAGGATTGGTAATCTTAGGATTAAGCAGTTGTTTTCAGTAAGGTATATAAGGTGTCCCTGGAGTAAGTTAGAATTTCGGTTTAGCATTTAGTAATTATATAATGATCACTAAATTTAGATTTCTTTGCATTTCTGGAATACCTTTAATTGATATTACTTTTTGTATTTTATTTTTGCCTAAACTAGAACTGACTTTTAAGACTGAATAGGGTTTATTCTTTGACCCTTATAGAGTTTCCATATAGGAGAAGGTGTCCTAATTTTAGATAGTAAGTAGGGGCAAAAAGCGCCTTATAGCTTTGTGCTGCTTTATAATAAGCATAAAAACTTATTGTTACAAGAGATATTTAGTTTCATAAGAGGTATTTAGCTGTTACTAGTAGAGTCCCTTTCAAATAACAAGTATTAATTTAAGAATTCAGTAGATATATTAGATCTTTCTATTTTGTAATCATCCACGAGATTACCTTACATATTTTTTAAAGTGATTAGTCCGAGAAAACGACTCGAGTATCTAGTAGTAAAAACAATAATTAAGGGATGCCTCCTCTTTGGGCTGTAGAACAAACTGACATAAGTTGAACCGTCTTATAGCAATTTAGATATACTTTGAAGTTGTATACTTCATTTGAGGAAATGAAAAGATAGTCAAAATCTCAGAAGAAATCTAGACGCGGCTTATAAAGCTTATATCTAGAAACACCAAATTTATGTCCTAGTGAGGAAGAACAAAAGCTGGCATTTTTAATTACTTATATAAAAAAAGTATAAAAATATATATTTAGATCTTTTTGTCTGCTTTTCCAACGTAGTTAGTAAAGTAAGCAGTTATTTTTTCCGTGGAGTGAGAGTGGTAGAACAGGGGTTAGTTTGATCGTCATGCAAAGGTTCGAATCCTTTTAATACTAGAGTAAAAGGGGAGATTCAACTAAAGGGTTTCTTTATAATCATAGTTTCCCAGACCTAAGAGTTCTTTATATAGTCCATTTTAGGTTTCTGCAGTAGTTTTTACAAGAGTAGGGGCTAGTTTTATAATACAGAAGGTCAAGTTTTAGTGTTACCTCAGAATCCCTTGTGACTAAAGGAACTCACTTAAGAAAGTTATATAGGAATTTTGTATTAGCTGCAATACTAGCAGAGTTTACTTTTTTCTAGAAAGAACACTAGCTGGTACTAGCCTAAAAACAATGTAGAGGGATTCTACAAACTTAGCAAAAAAGACTCTGTTCTCCAGCTCAAGATTTGTACTTAGATTATAGCAAGAAAGCAAGGTGTATCCGTTATTCTGTTTTCTTATGACTTACTAAAGCCGTTAAATTGCGAACTATTGGGACTTCCTATTAACTTTTAACTGGAGAAGAAAGCTTCTTCGAATTTCTGTGAAACTACAAAAGCAAATTCGTTAAGTTTGATATGACAGCATTCCTTAATTACTTATTAGATTTACCTCGAGATCTCTAGTTATACTTACTGCGAGAGCCCTCTTCTTAGGTTTGAATTTAACATTACAGCTCTAAAAACCCACTGCCAAGTCTCTAACCGGCTTCGTACAACTAGCTCTCAAACGTTTATATTCAATATTACAATATTTATTAGGCTTATAAGGAAGTCTTATTCCAATAAAGTGTAAAACTCCGCACTTTTAATAAATAATATTAAGAGAGGTCTGCTTGTGGAAATTGCGGAGTTATATAAAATTAATTTAGAATTCTCGGAACTTTTTTTCAAAATGGATACTCTTTTCACAAAAAGGACTCAATTTTGAAAATAAGCAATTTCACGCGGCTTTATTAGCTACCACAAGATTCTCTTTGGTATTAGAAATAAACAAGATTCCTCATCTCATAATTGGCAGGATTAAGTGTCAATCGGTTTACTAGATCCTCGAAATCCTTACAATATGAGCTTCTTAGTACATGCTATTCCCGAGAGCAAAGGACGACTGGATGGCTACCTTCTTATTTTGCCAAAGAAAGTCTCCTTACTAGTATAGATTGTTTTTTGTTATGGATTTTAGTTTACATTATTAAGTTTCTCGCCTCGTATAAAATTATGAAACCCAAAAGTTAGGGATTCAAAAAGGAGTCTAATGTGATCAAGAAGAATAAAAGAGCTATAACTTCAACTCGACTTTAACCGAGGGCCGTTCAGTTAAGAGCCTAGTGCTCTACCAACTACACCCTGAAATATCCTATTTACGTTCAACAATTTTTCATAAACAATGCTGAATTTATATTAAACTATTCTTTTATCAGCAACAACCCCAAAAATTAGATATAAGACTTTCTCTATGCACCGTGAAGAATAAAGCCGAACGTGAGTACGAACAATTAGGTTTTATGTACATCACTGTTATTCGCCAGTCGGGTCTTGGTTTTTTTATAACTAAGCTTTTTGCTATATATCAGATGTGCCGACATTCATTTAGTATATGTTACCAGCTGTATTAAAGAATTCAATATATGGGCTTTTAGCTTTATTACTCTATTATGTAATTTTGGTAGTAAAAGCTCAGCTCATAGGAAGTTTGAGGACATATTATCCTAGTATTTATAGAACAATAAGGGAGTAAGAATTTTATAAGTAACCGGGGAGCCACATAACAAAGACGTAAACCTTTTCCTAGCAAGTAGGTATAGAAAAAGATAAACTAAATCAATTAAATAGTTACTTATCTACATGACCCCTAATATCTAAGTATAGGTTTAGGCAGTCCTATAGGGAAAGTGTGTATTAAGTAGTCTCACAATTTATAATGATAGTAAGTTTCAAAAACCTAAGTGAAAAGAGCCCTTTCAATGTCTTTTTACGTCGTATTAATACTGTACGTTGTATCCGTTTATAAACATAGCTTCTCAAAAACAATGCCAAAGCACAAAATAAAATGCAGATACTAAAGATCAATCCTGGTTCGTTATACAGTATAAAGGCAATAGGTATTCCTAGTAAAGCTCAAGCCTAAGGATTCCTGGGGACTCTTGTATAAGAATTTTTTATAGCTGGGATCCCTAAGTATAACTCGCAGTTCGAGGAGCCCCTTTTGCCTTCTAGTTTCGAGTAAGAGGTTCCGGCCTATTCAAGATATTAGGACTTTAAAGAATTCTTTTCAATTCTATTCTATTAATTTCTTTGTAGCTTTCGTGTCTTATGTTACTAGTAGAGCTCTTGACCTAGAATGGAACCTTCCTTATATTGTACAGGGATGAAAAACTGCGGGATTGCTTGTTAGAGGAAGTGTGCGTGTATAAAATCTTCATACATAAAATATCCTTATTATCTCTTCCTTCTTTACAAAGTATTCTTATCCATCTGTGTACAATATAATGCAGTAATAAGAACCTATCTTATTCATAACCCAGTACTAGTACAAAATACTAACTCTCTTATAGGACGTCGTAAAGCTTATAAGTAGTCCGTAGTCTTCTGTATCCTTGTATTTGTTTACTCTTATATTACCATTAGATTGAAACTAAATGGCATTATATTGCTAACGAGTAATTATCACTATAGTCTGTGTTTAAGATATAAGTTTTGCATCAAAAAGGTGTAGAATTGGGGGTCACTAAACCCAAGTTTTGTAGGGACTCCCAATGTCAGATTAAACTAATAAGACATAAACTTCAGTAAAGCTTTTATTTTATAGTGAAAGTAGATAACTCCGCAAAGTTATCACAAGATATATAAAAGATACTTAGTTTGACGCGGAGCTTCCCATACTACTCCTTCTTTTTAGATAACTCATATTTTAGCATTTTCCTCACCAAGGATCGGATCTCGTACGGCAAGAGGCTCTTATATATGGTGAAGATTTTTTGCTCTAGCAAATGTTTATCTTTGAGTTAGATACGGATACGGGGTGCACTTAGAAAAACTGAGGTAGAAAAATCTAGGTCTTGTTTCAATTGTTTGACTTTCTTCTTAGTATTTTTCCCTAAATAAAGGGTTCACAAATATGTCCTGCAGCATCCGTATACAAGGAAATAAGAGTTCTAAAAACAGCAACCTAAGCATATGCAAAGATATAGCCGCTCTAGTTCTAGCCTTAACTTGCCTTATAAGAAATAGACATCCATTGGTTTACAATTTCTGGTTTTGTACCTTTGAATTCTACTTAAACGAGAAAGATTTTTTAGTAAGGAGTCGCTTTTTTGCTTGGCAGAGGGAAAATCTGTATTAAATACAAGCTTTTAAAATATATGGAAAGATTAGGGATCATAAAGTAAACGAAAAAGATAATAGGAATCTTTTTTCAGTGTCTAAATTAGCACGGGGTCTAAGAAATTAAAGAATTAACGAATTAAGGAGTAACAACTTATAGATTGAAAAGAGCAACTAAAAGCATTCCTATAAATCCCTTAGATACTAAAGTAATCGAACTTTTAGTATAACATATAGATAATCTTGCTAAAGTAAAGTTTTAGTTCATTCAAAATCTACTCTCTTCCACATTTTTACATTGCGATTCATAGAAAAGAAATACGGTAGCCAAGCAAAAAACAAGGTAGGCCTCATGGAGTATAGCCAAGTGGTAAGACACCCATTCGCGAATCAGCATACAAAGGTTCGACCCCTTTTAGTGGCAGCTTCGCGAAGCGTTTAGGAATTCCCTAACCGGATTTTCTGCACTAACTAATGCTAATTCTTTAAATTAAGAATTCTATTTTACTGGTTTTTGAACCGGGCCTTAAATAAGCCCTTTGAGATTGCAAGCGGTACAAGTTTATATAGTTGTATACTGTAATAAATATAAATTTATTACTTTAAAGCCTCTACCCTAACTACTTAAAACCCCTTCTTATCTAATTTCTCTTACTGCAACTTGAGGGTATCTATTCTCCCTCTTGTAACAAATTGCTCGTTGCGAGTCTGGTTGTTGTACGGATCCCTTGGATACGCTTGTTAATGTGGTCTATAAAAAAAGGAAACAAAAAAGTATAAAATTGAACGAGGCTGCCTCTTTATTTACTATCTTAAACATTTAAAAGATAAATGGGTATCTTTTTCCTTTGGCCAAAATATGGGCGGGCTTGAACCTGTGACATTTGTCTCTAGACGCAAGCGTTATACTACTCGTTTTATTTCTAGTGATCAGGGGAGTGCCGTCCTCTTCTACATTTAGTTTTTTATTATAACAGGATCCTCTAGTAATTTTTTTTTTTTTACTTTCCTTCTTCGCTAGGTGTAATTTTTAATTAAAAGTTCATCTGCAAATTGCTACAGGAGAAATATTATATGTAAAAAGAAGAGCCTAAAAGAGCTCGCTTGGTTAGAACCTTATCGTGGCGCCTATATAAGAAACTCGTGCTTTACCACCCGGGCTATAACCATGATGGGTTTCTCTCATACTAAGATTACTAAATTTATATCAGCCACAAGAATCACTTTAGATAAGAATCTATTAAATGAATCTAATATCATTTGTCATCTTTTAAAAGTGGGCTCTGTCAACGAAATGAAAGCTAGTATAAAAAAACTGTAAGCTTAATCTCTGGAATATCCAAAGAAAGGGGGCCTTGTGCAGTATATAAATATAACCCCCCTTGTTAGAGTCAAGTACTACTTTTTCAGGAATAACAGGAATTTTAGCTTAAAAATTCACCTACTAGCAAAAAACAGGAGTTCCAAAAAGCTTGTGTGCATTTTCTAGCAAGAGCACTCTTCTTTATAGCTAGTCTAGGTCATATGAATCGAAATTAGATAAGATATAGAATACTCAGACATGAGCGGGTTCCAAAGGAAAGAAAGTTGGGATAGCCTTTATTACGCTAAAGCATATTTTGTCTTCACAAACGAAATATTAAGAGAAACCCCGATAAGAGGTAAATCATGTTGGTCTATTTCCTGGATACTTAAAGATATTACAGAATAGTGCTAAGATAGAGATATCCGATAAACACTTATCAAATCAGACAAATTGTCTGTACCCGGGTACTTGAAACAGCATTAGCTGCTACATAGTATTCACTGAAACTTTTTTACTAAGCAAATCTTAGATTACTACCAAGAATCTTATACCTTACTTTCTCTATCCGATAATCTCATAAAGATGAGTTTTAATATAAACAATCTTACTTCGTAAGCTCTATTTATGTCATTTTTCTAGTGTTAACTTGCTTATTTCTATAGCAAACTTTGACTTTTGGATTGACTTTTCGGACATATGTTACGAAAATCAAAGAGCACTAGACGTACATGGACTTTGTTTGATATGGAGTATAATTATAATTTATATACTAAGTTCCTTTATTAATATTATATTAAGTACTTATAAAAAAACTATTAAGTTCTGAATCACTTAAATAGAAATAGATTTATATCTTGTTGTATACCCTTCAAAGTAGTAAAGTGTACTATAATGGACTATAGCCCAAGTGGTCAAGCACTAGTTCATGGAATCAGCGTGCAACGGTTCAAGCCAGCTAGGCTCCCCCTTTTCTCCTACAGGCGTTCTTTACCTACCTTGCTTGTTGTGATAATTCCTACGTAGAACCTCAATTTCTAATCCTCTCATCGGGTTCGCTTCAGCTAGTTGAGTAGCAAACGCAATAGCAATAGTATATAACCTATAAAAGAGGGAGATATAATAACAGATCACAAATGGAGAAGACCACAGTAAGAACTCTTGGAATAGATTATATTAGGCCTTGGTTTCATGAACTCCAAAATAAAAAATTAGTTACTAGAATTCCTTAAATCTTAACTCCTTATATAATTCAATTTCTTATCTATTTGTTTCCTGATTGATTCTACTATACAGCTATCTGGTAATTCGAATTTTGTTAAATGCATTTTCTAAGACTATTTGCATCCTAAATTTGTGCATTCCCTAAGAATACCTGTAGTTTTATTACTTTAATTACTAAAGAATGAGTTAATAAGTTACTGGAATCCCGGATACAAGGACAACTATAATATTCTATACTTATTTAACATCTCTACTAATACATGAATTCATTAAGGAACTCTCCTATCTGTCACATACATACCAGGATCTAACACCTACCTTAGCAAAACCCAGTAGTTATACTATCAAAAAGGGGTAACTAGAAGCCAATCAACTCATTTGGCGGGATTCCTGTACAAATTAAAAGCTCCAACAAAGGAAGAAGAAGAATAATATAGAGCACGCTCTAGAAGGTTAGGAGGTTTCATTGCATAAACTAAGGGTTTTCCTATCTAATAGAAAAGAAAAGAATTCTGTAAAGTGTATAGTTTTCTTGGGTATAACTACAACCTCGTTGAGAGGATAAAGTCTTATATTTATTACTAATTGGAAAACCCCGGTCAGGTTAAAGGGAGTCCATAAGAAAGAGCTATACAAATTACTTCAAAAGAGGGGTTATAATTAAAAAATTGAGTGTTGATGCAAAGATATTGTTTACTCCTGGGCATTAGTATATGGGAGAGTTCTTGTAGATTCTATACAACTTCATTTTACATTGAACTGCACCGCGAGAAAACAAACTAAGATTATCATGTTGTGTCTTATAAAGCATCTCTTATTTATACGTGATAGGGAATAATCTGGCAAAAAGCTCTCCGTTTATTGAGTCTTTTCAGATACTTTTTGATCCCGAAAACAAGTCCTGTCAGTGGCGAATTACAGGTATGCTTCGTAAGCAGGACTTCTTATAGGGTTTATTTAATAGTAAATCCTTATATTAAAAAATTATCAATTACGTAATATGAGAGGTTCTATTCAGTTATATTATGAATAGAATAACTTTTCTTTCTATTTTTTAAAAATAGAAATAAAAAAGTTCATGAGTAAACCATCCCTCGTGTCAAGTGTTTTTGTTACACTGCAAGTTAAGATTTAGACTTTCTAAAAGGAGGTACCATACATAATTTTAGTTACAGAAAGAAAATGTAGAACTAATAAAGCTCAAACTCTGTCTAATCTTACTTTTGGGAGAAGTACCGCCTATTTAGTAGTTTAGAAGCAGCTTTGTAGCTTTAAAGAAAGGAATTGGCTGTTTCCTTTGTTTCTAGGTTTCCTATTCTCTCCTCATAATAAAGACATTTGGAATAGAGAGGAAGGAGTTTTCCTAGAGTCTCTAACTAGTCAAAAAGTAGGAGTAATTCAAATAGAAGCTTGAGAGGTACCTAAGAACTTGATAAAAAACATTCTAGAGAATAAAAGAATAACCTTTAGCATTGTTTGGTTTAATTCGGATCCTTATTTCGTATTCTTAGAAATATTTACTGAAAAAGGGTCTTATTTAGAGTCAAGGATTTCGCAAGGATATATGTTATTTGTGATAAATAGCTTTTCCTTTTTAATGGCTTTCACAAATAGATGTGCTCCCGATTTTAGATAGAAGTACTATGTTTGATTCTTTCCCTCATATGTCAATGGGTCTTGAACCATGTACAAGATAGATGTTTTAACATGTTGGCTAACATAAAATTAAGGTATCCTTTAGAGGCAGCTGATTTAATGATTTAAGAAATCTGCAAGTTGCGATAGAGAATGAAACCATGCACTTTGATGAGGCTTCCATTCATAAGTACCCCTAACTAATTCAGTTAATGGGATAAATTTCATGACATAAGTGCCCTTGTTGTCTTGCACCTAAAACACTGAGTTCGTACTACCTACCCAAGCCCCAGCAATAACTAAATCTGACGGATCAAGGGATTCCCGAGGAGGTAATAGAGCTCTTTATTAAGTGATTTTATTAAGGAATTTTATATGAGTCCTATTCTGGAGCTTTCCGCATTTTCCAATGGCTCCGCGCAGTGAAAGGTAAACTCTAGTAGTCTCAATAGGTATGGTAAGGTCTTAATTCTCAGTCTTAAATATATCGAACAAGAGTTTAGTTATATAGGAATGGCTTTGTTATTTATAAGAAGGGTAGATTTTTGAAAGACTTCTATAGAGAAGAGCAGAGTAAGTGTGAATATAGGCTTATAGTTTAATTAATTAAAATGTACCAATCATAACTTATTTTGTAGGTTCGAGCCGCACTAAGCCTACTAAAAAGATCCAACTAAGCAAAGGGCAAAGTGTGATATCTTACAAGACGCAATACTTAAAAACTCTTCCCGGGTATCTTTTATCCAGTTCTTTGTTTTGATATTTACAAAAAAGAAAGGACAGCTACAAATGTAGAATAAGAAATATAATCAAAAGAGCTTTTGGCAGCTGCATCAGTTATATTGTATAATAGTTTTAGAGAAAAAATAACCCACCAAAAATCTAAGGAGCAGAATCGTTGATTACAATTAGGAGCTTCCTAAAGAATCACGTAGTAGAATGCTGAACACATATGGGATCAAATGCATCCTTTGGGGCACAAGAAAGCTGAGCTCTATATATGTATCTAAAAAGTGGAAGGAAGAGTCCCATTTTTTTTTTACTTTATCTCAATACGAGAATACACTCTTTTTACAATTCTTGACTAAAAAAAACTAAAAAGGAATTACACAATCTTTGAAAGTAAAGGGTATCCTTAGGTTAGGTAGACCCTTTATTTAGCTTCGCAGCTTTCGTTTCTAGTATATAAAGTGTCCTATCTTTGTAAAAAGGCTAAATGTGAATTTTTAGTGCTAAATTTGTTATTATGAGACTATGGGATTGCAATCTGGTATCGAGAACACTTCGTATAAATTACAAGAGAAAGTCTTTTCCTAAGTTCTTAGTTAGAAATCAAAGGAATTTTTTAATGAATAGGGAGTTACTTATAGGAATCTAACTAAGTAGTGCAGTCTAGAAAGGAGATATGTAGAGTTCTTGTTCAGTACTTAATCTTGATATTTCAAGGTAAAAGTAGAGTTTGAATTGCTAGTTTTTACTAATAATAGAAATGGTTAATACTAAACTAACTAGTAAAAGGTAGGAGGAATGAACGTAGTGAATTCACGGAGATCTATGTTTTATAATCCGTAAAGTAGCTAGAACTCTAGGCTTAACAACTAGAAATTTAACCCCTTATAAAGTCCCGAACAACAAATAGTTGTTAAGGAATGAATCTTAGGTCGTGGGTAGGGGCAAAGTCTTAGATTAGGTGTTATGGGATTTGAACTCTTGCCTTACTTTGTTACTGTACTCTGGTTAAATACGGTTTAGGTAATACGAGAACTAAGGGTTAAGCTTTGTTTACTTATTCTGGTAGCCAGTTCTTTTTCTAGTTGAAAAGGGCTACCGCGCCTCAATTGTCTATGTAATGCCTTGAGATTTCAAGTACAAATAGAATCAAGTAAACCTTATAAAGTATACAATTAGCCAAGTAGAAGAGCTGAGATATGCTCTAGCAAACCCAGGTCTTATCCGGGTTGAGTTCGTCTTTCTAGATATGAGTACTCTTGGAATCGAGTCTATAATTAGCGGGTTTTGTCTTATCTATTTTCTATTGAACACAGTGGAGGTACCCTTTTTTATCCCAGAACTCGTTTACTTAATTAAGTCTTTACTCTAGTAAGATTTGAACCTACACTTGCAGTAAGGATAATACAAAATAAAAGTACTCAGGTTTTACTCTGTAAAATATGTCTTTAATCCTAAATCTTAAGATAAAACCTTGGGGCCATCACTTCGATCTTGATATCAAGCGCTTTTTTATACTATGATTTCCATTCCACTCGATACCTATAAGCATTAGCTGCCTAACCCCTTAGCTTGGTTGATAACAAGATTTTCCTAAGTTATGCTAAGTAAATAGTTAACTCAAGTAGGACTAGTTTGGATTAATTCGAGGAGGATACAGAATACACAGACTAGACGGAATTCTAAGGAATCCTTGGGTATTCCAGACATAAAAGACTTTAGAAGAGAATACGAATTTTATATAAATTGTGAGAATTAACTCTATTAATTAGGGGGGATACTTAGCTCTTACCTGGCATCTAACTAAATTAACTTATTAAACAAGGTCAAAGGTTGCTTGCGGTAAAGAGGCGTATGTATACAATTAAAGTAATGGGTTTACAGTGAATATAGTAAAGTTTGTATAGAGCTAAAGAAGATTGAGGAGAGTTTATTGACCTTAAAGACAAATTTTAGGCCAGTATTATGGGAGAGTTTAAGGTAGAACTCTTACGTTAGAGTTTTGATCAGGGAAATCCTTGTATTTATTTTATTTAGAAGAATCCGTCCTATAAATAGCGGATAAGCGATGGTTTATAAAATATCCAGATTAGCGTAATACAGTAATAAGGAAGCTGCAGTTTTTGTGGTATAAGTCTTTAATATTATAGTATTTTGGATGAGAATTATTTTAGGATAACATATAAAGTGATAAATCACTTATATAGAAATATTAAAGTAATCATCTATGACAATGAGTTCAACCTGTTGTTTCTCCAACTGCCTGTAATTGATATTGGGAATTTGTTCTAACTATCTAAATAAAGCCAGTTTTTCTTACATATTACTATCTATATTTGAGATTCTTGTATTAACATTAGGAAAGAGACCCTTGGTCCCTCTCCCCTCTATTGAGAAACTCTTTGAAATAGAAACATTTATCTGTGAAACCCCGGTTAGTAATAAATACACAATATCTTTATAGAAACTCGCTTATAGAGAGACCCCCTAAGAATATATTAGCATATGAGTAGTGAGAACATACAAAAGGGGAGAGCTAAGTCTAATTAATAAAAAAAGAATATTTAGATTATTCTAGTCCTAGCATTCCTTTGAAGTACAATACAAGTAAAAAGTCCCTTATAAGGACCCCACAAGCCTGCGATTAAACAAGGCTTCATAAGGGAGAGCCCCCTATGTTCAATAATTTTTTACAGAATAAAAGCACAAGACTACAATATTTCGAGGAAAACCTTATAATAACTCGGGTATATAAAACACAGTATGGACCCCAAAAAAGAGTAGGAATGAAAGGAGTGTTTTAAAGCTTTCTAATAAGTAATCTTAAGGGCTTGTGCTATAGGTTTCAATTAGAAATACAGAACACGGGGCAAGTCTTGACTTCTACAGTATACGATTGTACGAGCTATTTAGTTGATTTATCCGTTGTATATAAGGTCTTCCTTTTTTTAGCTCTTTGTTTGTCTAAATCGCAAGAGTTTGACTTTTGATAAGGAGGTGTAAATCGTTGCGTAAAATGTATAAAATGCTTCTACTTTCAAGCTAGAATAGTAGAAATTGCTATTACAAATACGAAAATTAACTTATACTTTTAGACTTAACGATCAAAATAGAAGGCAGAACTTTAAATTTCAAAATATATGTTTCCCAATTTCTTGAATCTTACTTTGGATAAATACGCATCTAAACTATGAAAATTCTAGCTTTGTTGAATGCTTTCCCTCTATTTATTACTAAAGGAAGTCCGTATGAGATTATCCTTTTCTTGGACACGACTTTCTGTTACTGGAATGAGTGAATCCTTTTTAGGTAAATCTTTGTTAATGAGTCGAATTAAGCCTTCTATACTAAGTTTTTTGCTAGCTACTTCAACAGGAGTTTTTGTAGAAAAAACCACCCTTATTCTGCCTCTTTTAAATAATTTTCCTGTTCTCTCGGCTTGCTAAGATCTATATATATAGCTATAGTAGAATCTTGCGAAATATCATGTCTTTCCTATCTGAATTAATGACGACAAGAATCCGGCGGTAGAGCACATGTATATGAATAAGTATGTCAGTGGTTCAAACCCCAATAGCTTTTAAGCTTTAGCTGTATTTTTAACAAGTAAGGATTTTGTTACACTATCCTATTTAGTATACTAGCTGGAAAACCCGAGCAAAGTAGATGCTTATTGATGAAAAAGAGTAGTAGGGCCAAATCTGATTCTGTATTAATAAACCATAGACTTTCATTTAATTGTTCTATATAAGATAGCATATCCCGTGGCATAAAAGTAAGTGGAGGAAGAGGGAGTTACCTTAGTACACTAAATTTAATGCGTTTTTGTAGATTATACTAAAATGGTACGCTTTTACATTATAAGAGGTAGGAGTGTCGTAAATAACAGTACTCAACTGCCGCCATTGTCACTTATATACAGCAAAGTGTTAGGCCTATTTATATTATCTAGTAACAGAGTTGTAAAAACCTTCTTCAACATATCCAAAATGAATGAACAGAGTATACAAGAAAGTGTAGAGAGCGGGGGGAACCTTAGCTGGCTTCCTCTTAATAGATCTATGGTAGAGCAAACACTCCTACTAGAAAATCTTGTGGGTTCGAGTCCCAGCAATCCCGAAAAGGAATAGGCAGTAGGAAAAAGTCCTTTAAGTCTAAAACTCTTGAAGGGTTTCCTCTTATCTTATACTTTTAATTATGATTACGATTTATGGGCAAAGCGGGTTCTTAAAGAAAAGGCTTTGCTTCGAGTAATAAAGCTTTCTTTAGCCGTTACTAAAGACCGAAGCATATCTATTTCACTGAGATTTGTAATTGAACTGTACTCCCGAATCCAGGAAGCATTTAGAGTTTATTTGTGTTCGACTTATCTATATACAAGGAGTCCCGACTGGAAAACACATTGTAAGGGGTTTCTTAGGAAGGCAGTTTTCTAGTAGAGGATTCTATATCGTATATTAAAAGAATTTGTATACGAAAGAAGGAGTTAGCTACCTCACCCATTGAGAAAAATAAAGGAACTTAATTAAAGGATAGTTTTTTATAGTAGTTTTTTTTTTTAACTAACTATATAAGGAAAGATTTATTACAAGCATGGACTTAGACTTTATATACTGATTTCTTTCGGATTTAGTTTCTTATTACTACCCAGTTTACCTAATTTAAAGGGTTCTGGATACTTATTCTCTTTATATAAATAAAGTACTACTTTCTTGATATTTTAAAACAAATATCTTGTGTTTTCGTCACTAGAATCCCCTTCCTATACTTTTTTTATTATGTATGGATCCTATTAGGGTATTTATAATGAGGAGGTTACTCGTTATATATTCAAGTATATAAAATATGATATAGTCGTAAAGTGTAAGTTCTAATTATTCTAGAATATCTTATTGAACAGAATACCTTTTACACGGGGCAGTGTAATTCTGTCTGTAACCGTAAGTACCAATCCTAGTATAACATAATTGAGATTTTGAAGTGGTAAATCACCCGCCTTAGAAAAACAACACGCGGGGGTTCGAATCACATTTATCCTGTCTGTAATTCACATAAATACGATATACATGATCAATCATAACCAAACCTCACTAACTAATAGGCTGCTTTTTATTTTTTATGTAATGAATTCTCTGATATAAATAGCAGAAGTAGCACTTTTAATGTGGATTGACACTATGTTCCCCTTGAATAATAC
This sequence comes from Pelargonium australe, assembly GCA_036897465.1. NCBI lineage: Eukaryota > Viridiplantae > Streptophyta > Magnoliopsida > Geraniales > Geraniaceae > Pelargonium > Pelargonium australe. The sequence goes on from JAYMTH010000019.1 coordinate 58,534, forward strand.
ATGTTTTCGAGATAACAAAACACACACACAAAGAAATTTCCTTTTATTATCGAAACTCGAGCTAATTTAAATACTAGCAAGTCATAGATATTACTTATTAGTGTAAAGGGTGTTAAAAAGCTGCTACGTAACATTTTTATAGGAAACTCACCGCCAGTATATTCTTTATAAGCCTCCCCCTTACCCCCCTTTTTAAAGAGATCCTGTGATATTACTGCCTGGGGTACCCTGAATAAAACTTCATTAAGTCCGCTTTTTTACAGAAAACGCTTCTTAGAAATTAATCAAGAGTTTTTCTTATTTTTGTTAGAATATCCTTATATCTTTATAGGAAATTCACAATTATATGAGTATAATTGTCTTCTCCCGCATCACTAAAAGTTAGTATAGACAGAGTTTTGAGCAAGGTCAACGCATTAATTTTAAAACAAAAAGTTATCCTGATAGGACCTAAGTAATTTACATGTAAAGCAGAGTAAAGTTAGTCTAAAGCTTCTATTATCTGGTAAGATGTATTGAGAGCTGCAGAATAAAGAAAAATATGAGTGTATCTATGCTCGTAATCTTCAAAAGAAAAGAGCTCGTATAGGCTACAATAACTTAGGGATTTTCTTTGAAGAAAAGGTTGGGATCAGATGAAATCAACAATTACACGGGGCTCCCTTAGGAGAAGTCAGGATTGCAGATACTAAAATAAAAAAGACTACTAGTTTATTGACTGTAGATTAAAGAAGAACATTAAAAGAAGTTGACGATTATTGCTCGAGGAAATGAAATGACTACACTTGCTCAAGAGGGTTATTTATAGAGAGTATAATGAGGTTCCCAAGGATTACTGGTTTTATACTATAGCTCTATGAGATAGACAAATAGAATTCGTCCTCGAGTCAGAGAAGCAAAACCTCAGGATTCATATTTTTTTGCTTTCTATAAGCCTAAGAGTATCCTTATTATTACTAGCTTTTGCGTTTCCTAGTAGAATATTCCATAGATATTTCAAGGGTTTTTCTGTGTAATTTTGGGGTTTATAGAGAGGTATCCATCCAAAAAGGTAGTAAAAGTACTTAAGGATTTAGTTCCTAATATTACTAAATTCGAAAAGCATTCCTTTATATCTTAATAGTAACCTGCAAATACCGACACACTTAGTTGTAGTTGAAATCTGCGGTTTCAATAGGTCTTCCAGAGTATCCAAAAGGGAACAGTGATTATACATGATTAAAAGAGCATATGTAAATCTATATCCAAGCAATCTAATTAAGTTCTTGCAGGATTTGCCTATGCTGGCGGTAGGTCTAGCTCTTATTAGGCACCATGTAGATTTTACTTATTCTAACTTTTACCTTGTTGAAATCTTGTCTATATACGACACAAGCTTCAGTACACAAGACTCTGCTAACCCAGTTAGAGTTCTAGTAGGAGACCTCTGTATTTACAACCTTTTCCATATACCTATCATATCGAATAACTATCCAGAATTGCCTCTCAACAAAGCATAGAATTCTTTAGCTAAATCATTGAAGTAAAGCATGCCTTTCTATCTAAAGGATTCTCGAAGTTACTCTTACTACGCTGTTCCACAAAACGAGGATTCTCCTTTTTTTTTGCTTTATGGTAGTTTAATGGGAACCCTTTTCATTTCCGGGCGTATTGCTTAGTTGGTAGAACTTTGAGCTTTTAAGCTAACGACTGCGGGTTCAAACGCTGTTATAGATTCCGGATCCAGCTCAGTGTCTCCTTTTCGACTATTGAATACTGGCTATTCAAGCCGTTTCTTTTTTTTCTACCTGTTATGCAAATAAAACAATTATAATATTCTACATATATTATATAGATATGCAAGCCAAAATGCTTTAAGGTGCTTCTTTAATTAGATAACTCTTCCTTTATTAATTAGGGAATATGCAAATAGAATGAATTACTAGTCTAAGAGCATCAACACAACATAAGCGTAATAAAAAACACAATTAAAAAATACTTGCTATGATCTATAAGTTATAGTTAAAGAGGAATTGCTTCTACTACCAAATTTATTACACGGTTACCATATTACTATTACAAAAATCCTGTGACATATCAAACCAAACAGAATCTAGAGCACAACACCTGTATGGCAACTCAAGAGGAACCCCTTTAATAATACCAAAGAATTGCTTTGATTAGAGTTTTTATGGTTATGAAAATTAACTTACTTAACTTAAGACCTTAGCCTTAGATTGACTAAGAACAGTGGGAACGCTCTTAGGCGGTGGGCTATAAGGTGCTTCTTCGAATAAGCTCTTTCGAAACATTCTTCGATTTTACAAAAAAGTGAGTTCCACCGGTAATGACCTATAAAAAAACATAAGAAACTTCTTGGGGTAGTCGATAGGTCAGCCTAGGAAGGTAAGGTTTGAGATTTCTTAAGTTTGACACACTTTGGAAAAGGGTGCGAAATTCTGGCTTAATCATTACAACAAAGGAGAAGTCCCTGTTCCCAACTGCAACCTAGCGGAGGGCGGAATAGTTATAAAGCTTCATTATAGAAATCAGATTACTTAGGTTTGGGTTTATTACTTAAGATTGATAGAAGCAGCTTATCGAGACGACAGAGCAGATACTCTTTTTCTAATCCCGGAGATATCAAAAACTTCTATTTCTCCGACTGACTAAATAAAAGTATTGAAAAACTTTTTTATAAGCCCCATGTTCCTATACCCCCTAAGAAATTATACTTACAGCACACTCCTTCACTATTTATATAAGTAATTTCCTTGAAAAAAAACTTAAAAATCTTGAACTCACCCTGCTCTGGCTTCATTGTTACCTTTCTCTCTAGAGCCCCTAGGATCTATCCTAGTAATCTATTAATAGATACGGCTTTCTTTCTGGACGAGTGAAAGCGGATTGAATTTCATCAGTGATAATCTGTTTAAGATTATTAGGACCCTTCTTAAAAATATCTTGTAAAATTTAAAAAAGAGAGGGATATATTGTACTACAAGGTAAATCCCTTATGTTTTTAGGTTTCTCAAAGTCAATTTGGTAATAGAACCGTTTTTGCAAAGGGGAGAACCTCTTATTTGATCTCTATAGAAGGCTAAAGAAAACCTCGCGGTTATTAATCTTGTAGGTTTTGGTGCGTAGTGTACCTAACTCATTGTTGACAGTTTTACAGTTCCTATTTCCTGGATTTAGTTCTTGCCAACGTCGTTTGCTTGGAAAAGATGTATTAGACATCAACTATATGTTTGTATTCCCATACACTTTATTAAGACGTAACTAACCGGGATAGTGGGACACTTGAATCCATGCGTTTTGCCTTGGCAGAGCTTTGTTTCTCTGTCTTATGTTGGTACGGTAGCTAGAACTATAGCTAGGAAAGTAAGGTTTAGTCTCGTATTTCCTTATGGTTAATAGAGTGAATTCTTAGACTAAATTCTCTATAATGATAGCGTTCTAGCCTTCATGCTTCGTCTAAATCGACACTTTAATTCTGGAAAATTAAGGTTATTTTCAACCTATAACATTCTTAAAAAAAGCTTCCCTACTCTACCCTTGGGATTTTTCTCTATACCTTTTTTGCTTGTAAAAGGGGTCACCTCTGCACGAGTGCCTTGAATTATTACCAGACATTTATTCCATCGAGAAAACCCTCTTTATGTAAGTGATTCCGTGGAAAAGATGTTTCTATTAATTACGGGACCCCTTTTGCTTCAGTTAAATTCATAAGTAACAAAATCAAATGTCTAGTTTAGCGTTTAGTAGAGATTTTCTTGTCCGCACAGGTATAAAGGATCAAAAACACTCTAACTCTCGATATCGGTCATTAAAATAGCAAGGTTTCCTTTTCTGTATCCCTGTACTCTGTTGTATCTTATGGGGCCTTAGCCTTTGTATTCCTTGCCTTAAGATTGTTCCCTGTAACTAGTGTATTCTTGTAGTTTAGTATTGTATTATTATATTGGTTATAGTATTAAGTATTAATCTAGTATTACTCTTTATTACTTTAGTAATGTAATAGATAATAATTAGAGTGTAATAGGTATTGTTGTTTAAGGATAATACCTACAGCTAGAATCTTAATACTCTTCCTCTAACTAGATAGGGATTTCCCCTTTCTTAGATTATATGGAATAGCAGTTAAGCTGTAAATACACTTATGAGTAGCTTACTGTTTTCTATTATACAGGGTGTCTAGGAATTCCATAATTCTTGAAATTCCTTAATTTTAGTGGTTCACATTCTCCCCTGTGTAAACGCCAAGTAAACCATGGACCAAGCACCCCTTATCTTATTATAGTTCCCTTATTTAATAGAGTTTTTAAAACAGGATTTCTATTTCTAAGACCCAGGTATTAATTTATATAACTAAGTTTCTAACTTTTGAACTAGCCAAAAGGCTTAAAACTAGATCAAGACATGCATTCTTATTGTAACCGAGTCTCCTTGATCCAGAAAATCCGGGTACTCTTCATCCTGTATTTCTCCATCTATTCTAAGTAAAAGGAGATAGGTAATTTACTAAAAGCCCCTTTATTCATCGTATTTAAAGACTTATGCCTTGAGATGATCTTCAGTTTACTTACTCTCATTAAACAAATAGCTTTTTAGACTGGGCCCATAAGAGCTGCTGCCGTAAGTATGCTCAGGTTCCTTTGCTTCGAGGACTTACTTAATTACCCAATTATCCGTTCATAAGCAGTTGTTAAAAAGGGTGCTTTCGGTTCAGTCATATAAGTTTTTTCCCTAGTAATTTTCCTCACTCAAAATATGCCATACCATTGGTGTAATAGTAAGGACTTCCTTAAAATTAAATCCACTGAGTCTCCTTCGTGGTGACACGGGGTACCCCTTAATTATGAGTTTAGTGGCCCTAATAAAAAGGCAGTACCAGGAACTACCTCAAAAGGATCAAATCTGGTAAATGGATTTACTCAATGGGCAGGGATTTGCCCTAATATGGATACGGAAATTCCTATATCATAGATAAGCTAGGTCAGCTTATAATTAAAACCTGGATTATCAAATTAAAATAAAGTATGCTAATGGAAAGAAAAAATAACTTGAAAAAAAAAAGTACCAAGGTGTGAACAAAAGCGATTCCTCTGTTTAAGGGACTAGTTATACTGGGAGGCTATGCGCTAACATCAAATGACACGGTTAGAACCCTTTACATGTCGCAACAAGAGAGCTCTATTTTACCTTCAACAAGATTCGTGTTTTTACCTTATAGATTCCGCAAAAATATTAGTTTTCAAGCGACTTGCCCTATAAGTAGTTATTAAAATATCTCTCAATAAAGGTTTCCATTAGCTTTTTGTAAAACATAGAACTCAAAGATATAGGGTTTTGCACGAGTTAGTATTATATAACTTTTCTGACTCCTCTGAATAGGTAAGCAGTCGTTAGGAAAACAGAGTCTCTATCTATAACTATAAGAATTTGAATTGCAAGAGATATCTCCTTTAACTCTTAACTCGTATTTACTCGATAACATTTGCTCGTCATTTTCGTCTGGTTAGAACAGGAGTCTTAGAAGCGGAAAGTCATAGGTTCAAGTTCTGCTATTTTCTTAACTTAATGAGTATAACCCAAATAATAAAAGTATAGCTTTGCGTTAAACCCAGATTTGTTAATCTCTAACGCCCATATTTAGGGGTATGTGTATATTAGTAGAAAGAGTTCCTTAAAAAGTATAGGTTGTAACAAGTTTTTCTTATCAGGTTCTACTTTTCATTACTGTTGCTGTTTATTCCTGGTTTTTTAGTTACTTTATAAATCAGGTTAACAAATAGCTTAGGATAAAGTACATATATAACAATTTCTGAAATATTGAATACAAAATAAGAATTATAAAAGGAGGAGTAAAGTTCTCTAGTCAGTTTTCAAAGGGAGTCTTCTTTAGTTGTATCTTTTTTAGTAAACCTCAAATCTACGAAGTAGCAAATAAGAAAAAGAACACAGTAAATATTGATTCAGAAAGTTCTTGGTATACCCTCAATCTACAGGTATCTAAACTAGACAAAAATAAAGATTAGCTAGTAACTTTGTGGTTGTTTTCTCTAATCCTAAATCCTTATTTGTTATCTTTTAAGTTTTTATTTATAGTTTCTTATTTGTCCTGCCATCTTATATCTCGGTCTATCAACTCAATTGGAAACCTTTAATACATAAACAACCCTGTAGTAGTTGTTATACTCTTACAAATAAACCAACAGTACTTTATTATAGGCTTACACTTCCCTATATCTAGAACCCCTTACAAAAGAACGCAATCTTATCCAATAGCTTTCCAAAAACTTAGAGATCCCGTACTTGGGGTTTATAAAGGGCTAATTATAGAATAAGAATTCAAAGCATTTTTGCAGTTTAGGGATCCAAGTAAGTTTTTCCAATTTCCTGCCGAACTCTATCTTATAAAAGATTTAGGATGATAACACACCGCCGCTAATTTAGTAATTGATAAACTTCGGTAAAAAGCAGCTTAGAAGACGTTAGTGAGAATCGAGCATTCCCTTTTATTATTCAATGTGGAATTAAAAGTACTAAGCTTTCCTTCATTTATAATCCAAGATGGACAAGATAAATATTTAACTTCAAATCTTTTGTTACTATAATATGTCCTTTAATATACAAGAATCAAAACCTATAAATTCTTAGATCTTTCCATGGTTAGCATACCCGGTTAAACCAATGGCATTCGTATAAATACATGAATGTTTTGTCTTACTTCACAAACTTTTTACTAAGGCCCACAAAAAGTGTAATTCACAAGGACCCTCTATACAGCTCTTCAACACTCGCAAGAGAAATTATACATTAGATACAAATAATATTCACTTATAAGAATAAGACCCCTGTCTAAATCTAAACCAAACAATATGAATAACTTAAGTTAAGAATCCTTTTAGAGATAACTTACTAAACTATATAAATGAACTCAATATGGGATTTTGGTACTGAAGTCGGTTTATGTTTATGCTTTTCTTACAGGAATCCTATTGAAGCAAGAGAAAACCTTCCTTTTTGGATGTATAGCTCAGTTGTCAGTTGGTGGATGCTCTAACGTATGGTAGGATATTCTATATACTATCTTGCCTTAACCTCCTTTGATACCAGAAAAGGACCTTACCATTCTACTATTAAGTTTCTATCCTCTTTTAACGATAAGCACAAAGCAAATGGAGGTATTTCCCTTAACAGCAAAACCAACTTCTACTTTAATAATAATAATATATCTATCTATTATCTTACTCTAAACTCTAATACATTAGAATAAGTAGTAGGTATAGGCTACAATAAGGTTGGAGATGGGGGCTCCCTTTCCTTAGTTTCACAAGTGTTTGTCTACATATAACCCCTCCTAGAAGTCTGTAATTTCAAAAGCTAAGGTCATATGATAGTATAGAGTCGTCAAAGCGAGAACAGGACAAACAAACGTTTTTTTTTCTTTCTACAAGGAAAGGGATTATAAACTCGTGTATGTACCCCACAATTCGGAATGCCAAAGTATTTCTATGTAATGGATAATGGGTATTTTGTATGTATAAAGTTAAGGTCTGATTTAGAAGTCTTATCTATATAATATAAGTGCTTTCGCGTTGATGAGATTTAGAGAATACATTACAGATATAAAAAGGTTGCTAGTTAAGAAGTATTCACGAATTTCCTATTTGAGTGAGAGTGAGGCATTCGTTTGAAAAAGGTCTTGATTGTAAGCGGTAAATACCTCCCTTTATAGGCTTGGTAAGTTCCTATAGGAGAATCCAAAGTATGAGAATAGGTTTGTTTAAAGTTTATTTTATATACGTTGGAATGAAAAGCATAATTTAATCCTGTTCTTTTAAAACCCGAGCCGTTTTACAACAAAGTAGGAGGAAAATCCTGAAAGAATAAACTTAGTATCTTAAGGTAAATCTCCGTTACTAAAAAGGACTTAGTATATAAGGATTCCTCAGATTAAGAGAGCTTTATTAGTTAAATGGACGGAGTCGCGTTCTGAATTCATGCTTGTTCAATTTTATAAATAGTTGAGTTAGTACTTCTTTTGGAGGAATTCCCGGCTATACTATTACATTAAAGTGTAGGTGCCAATGATTTGAGACTTCTTAATAGAATTATGCTAGACAAGAAACTTCCAAGAATTCTAGCTTTTTTCTAAATTAAGAGATAAATCGAAAAAACTATACCAATTGTTAAGTGTGCTTCTCTACGCAGGAGTAGTGAATTCCCTGGTAGAAGTCCTATAAAGTTGAAGAGATTCTTAGCTCGGCAAGGGTACGTATTATATATGTTGTTTGTAAAAGCAAGAATTTCATTCTAGTACTAAAAAGACAAAGAAGAAAAAAGGTAAAGTATCGGATTTCTTCCTAACAAGACTCTCTTTATTTTAATAGTTAACCAGATTAATTTGCAAAAAAAAACTCTTGGTTCAAGTTCCGTTAGGGTTAACTTCTTAAACAAGGAGCTTTTCCGTAATTATAAAATTACTTAAATAAGGATCCCAGCATAGGTCATTCAGTAGCCAAAAGTTACAGGAAATACTAGAACAAATCCCATTTTGAAGTCTCGGAGGTAGATACTTAAATCGGCTAGACACCTCTTGTAACTGGATGTGTAACCCTTTTGCTTTGCTAATATAATTTTCGTTATCTAGATGGTTTGACAACCCAGGGACTGGTATAACGATTCCTACACCTTAAGTGGGAAATACTAAGTATCAAATTTTATGTTTAGTTTTTTTAAAAAGTATTTTCTTATAGCAAGTGCAACTCTGTTATGAATTCTTGCGCACTCGGACGTAGAGTAAAATATCGCTTTCCGTATAAGAATAAAGAAAAGTATAAGATCCAAGATGGAGAGCCCTTTATATAGAGAATACTACCTGAATTATAAAAGGAATAGGTTCGCCGCAATTTAATTTTAGTCAGTCGCTTGTGCTAAGTGCTAAGTCATTTTCTCCTATTTGAATAATGTAACTTGTATGATAACTAAACTACATAAAGAGTATAGAAAATTAGAGGTTTTTGTTATATAGAGATTATACTCCTACAATCTAGATCTTGACTTCCCCGGAATTCATATACAAGATATCAGAAAAGCATTACTATAAAAAAGAAGTTCCCTAAATGAAAGTAGAACTTATGGTTTGTACTCATAATGATTAGACAGAAGTATATAAGATAAATACTTGGAGCAAAGGTGTGTTATTTGAAACTCAAGGTCGTTAGTATATGACGAAAGCAAGCGACTCCTTTCACAGTATTGGGTTTTATAGGTTGTTACTTTATATATTATTGCTACTTGAGCATTTTAGTAAAGGAACTTAAGAGTGGATTTAGTATAATAAGCTCTTGTTAATTTTGAGTACACCTCGATACAGTTCCAGATCTCTTAAATTAGACCCCTCTGAAGTTAGGGGTATGTTCTACGGGTCTACAATAGGTTTTGACTTTATTTGCTCGGTTAAAGCTACCACAGCCTATGTGGAGTTCCTTAGAACCTTTCAGAACGGATTAATACCTATTTTATGAGATGCCAGTGTTTAGTTGTATATTTTTTGTAGCAAGTGCCTGAAAGTAAGTATGTTATGTAATAAAAAGGGTTCTCTGTTAAACTAAGTTTTAGAAAGAATTTCCCGTGTAAGTTTTTTCGTAATATTATAGTGTAGAATAGAACTAGTAAGACTTAAACTTTATTTCTAGGGTTGGTTTTGTATTATTAAATAAAAAATGTATCACTTAAATACAACAGACTCCATTATAGTAGCAAGGACTCCTGTATAGGTAATAGGGATCATATCATAAATAAAAAGTATAACAGTACACAGGTAAGTTTGTACACATTTATAAAATTTCCGTTTTATGATATAGAACGAGTGTATGCCGTAAGAAACAAGGTTTTTCCTAATTAATACTTGGAATTCGAATCCTGTTAGTTAGCAGTAAAATATTGATGAGCTCCTTTCGCTTCGATTGCTTGGAATTAAGAACTGTAAGAACTACCTTTATTGAGAGTTTTCTGGCTTCATTTTCGAATGCTAGAGTCAAAGTCCTGCTTGGTAGTATGCCCTACCAGAGTTTTACCTTTAGAAGCATGAAACCGATTGAGTAAAAAAGTAATTCCCAAAAAGAATTTTTTTATGCTGTTTCAGATGTCATAAAGTATGGATGATATCGGTACTTCTTTAGATCCACCCTTTAGTTTATTCTATAAAAATACTCTATAACTTTATACTGAGTATCCGGTTCGTGTATTATTTATACAAAAATGCTAGAAATTTAGAGATCAGACAGAAACCCTCTTAGGGATATGCGTCCTTAGCAAGTTCCGTTATTTTTTGCACTAAGAGTTATCTCACTCTTGTTAAAAAGTACCCACTTTCTAATAGACCTAGACTATAGTTATAGTGCGGATTGGATAGTAATCTACTGAACTGAAGTGGCAAGCAAAAAAGAGGATCTTTTTCATATCGGTATTTTAACTGGATTCTATATACTATAGGAATACTAAATATAGTTAGTACGATCCAACACTCAAGCTTTTTATCAGAGCTCTCTATAATATGGCATGCCAAAGGTTCAAGTCGCCTAGCTACTGTATAAACCTGTTAATTTTTTCAATTAAGTACTTTCTACTTTGTAAATCCTATACTTTTTATTAGTATTTAAGGGTTTTCATACACGAGAGGGTATATAACCAGTTTCTATATATTCTGATATTATTGCACTTACACTTCTTGAAGTTGCATTAAAGCAAGCAAGTGCAAGTCTTTCCTTTTTTAAGAATTTATTAGATATGCAGGAGAGTTTTATTAATGAAAGTAACATTTTACGTTATCCGCTTTTAAGAATAGTATATACCCAAGAGTCTTGTTATAAAAGGCAGCATTGTCCACTTTGTAGTCCTGCTCAGAGCACAGGGTATATATATGTATCTAGATTTCCAATTCAAATATAGTATAGCATAGGAGAACGAGATTTAACCTCTAGTGACTGGTTTACTTTGCACTTCAAGCTTTCATTTTTGTTAAAATCTTATTTATTTTCCAAAGCCGCAAGCATAGCTGCTGGTTGCTTTGTTCTAGTTACCAGTCATGTACTGTACTATATTAGTATAGAATCTATATGAATTTTCTTTATAAAGAGATTTAGGACATAAATGGTAGAATGCAGATAAGTCTATAAAGGCATGGGTTCAAATCGATTTAGATGAAACAGAAGGTAAGCTTTTCATACACAAACGGGTCACTCTACACTGCAACTAGCAAATAAGTCTTCACCGATATAAGATAAGGGGTCCCATAATATTCGAGCCAACGCTTATATAGAACAGCTAACTAATTTTACATAAGATCCACAAGTCTTAGGGGATATATAGAAGAGTATGAATACATTACTCCGCTAACGATAACTTCTTTCTAGTAGAACTGTACTGTGGTTCCCCTTTTAGCTTTAACTACATATGATACGAGTGTACAAAAAAGTAATCTTTTATATTTATATCAAGGGTCCGTAGCTAAGATGAGATAACATGATTGAGAACAGGAAAGCCTTAACCTTTGGGATTCAAACCCGTGACCTTTTTAAGGTTTCGTACACAGGTAAGAGTAATCGAATGCTAGAACTAGCAGACGAGATCCTCTTTTTATATATCCCTTAAGTTTTATACCTTTTGGTGCTTCACACACGAAACAAGTATAAATAAAGTCAAAAGATTTTTCTTAATTGCCGGAATACTTGCATTCTAAACTTTCTTCATTATTTTCGATTTGAACCTTTGACATACTTGTAAACTAATAAATACTTAAATTCTTTTTTCAGTAGAACCTTTAAAAGACCGCCAGCATGTAAGAAACTATTCCTGGCTAGATACAGAGCAACTTTTATATAAGTATAAATGATTTCTACTCTTTAGAAAAAACTTATTTATATTTTCCTTTGTACTAAGGCTCTCGGGTGCACGTAGCTACTCCGGGTATATATCATTTGGGGACCTAGCGTATTTCTTTTTTCGGATGCAAGGATAGATCTCTTTTTGTTTGCCTGGATTCCTTAATTATGTCAGGCAAAATAGTGAAAGTCCCACCCTAACTACACAGTATAGTAAATAGGTTTTCTAATAAAAAGATCCCTCTTAAGTAAGTATTCATAAATTGAGAATTTAAATTAAGACATCCCTGAGTCGGATACTTTATTCCAATCGTCCAGATTATTCGAATTACTAACTACGAGAATCCTTCTTTTAAAGTTAATGTAGCGATTCCCCTAACGCGGGTAAAATAACGGAAACCCTATAGAGAGAGGTAAGGTCCAAATCTTTAAATATTCTTTCTTGTACAAATAAATCAAACACAAAAACCTAAAGATTATAATTAAATTAAAGCAATGCAAAAATCAAGTTGATATAATTGACAACTGGTTAAATTCCTTTGATTAGGTCTTGCTGGTACAAAAGAAAGGAGTAACTTACGTATGCATAAAGGACAAGACAACTAGATTCTATACTATAAAGAAAGGTTTGCAAGTACTCAGGCATTTGCGTGTAAGTAAAAAGCAATCCTGACAGGATCTGATCCCTGATACACGCTTTATTATATGTTTTATATATACGGTTTTTAGGCTAATATTTACCAAGCTAAAAAAAAAAGGGCCTTTGAGATTTTATGAATTAAACAATAGTAGAGATTTCCTAGGAAATGAAAACCCTGAGGCATTACTCATTTATAGAGCTTTTTTGTCATATACAGTAAAGAATGGTAGTAGATAAGCAGGAGAAGTTTACACTTCTAAGAAAAACCCTCTTCTAAATAAAGAGTAGCATAAAATGAGTTGCATTTTCATACTATTTTCAGTAGAATCGTATTCACAAGTTAGAAGAATATTCCCCTGATGTCAAATAGATCCTTCTTTCTAGAAAAACGGGGCAAAATACCTTGGAATTAAGTTTTTGTAAGAATAGTCCTTTACTTTTTGTCAGGACTTGTTAATTTTAAATGTTGTTGAGTAAATCAAGTACTATACGTTGCTTCCGCAGTACTGGTTTTGCACAATGAATTTGTGATAACCGAGGATATATAAGCCGAGATATTAGTTAGCCATTAGCAACTATCCTGTGGTGTAACAAAACAGGTAGCAAAATAGGATAAGTAAGATTGCTTTGTAGCCTGTTATTATTATCTTATTCGTTCGTATATGTCCGGAAACTCGGTTATAATAAAATTTCTGAGGGGGACCCTTCTTTCTAATAAACAAACATTATAAGCGAAATAAGTTAATGTTTTAGTATTAATTCTTAACCTTCAAAAACTGGAATAGGCTTAACTTACTACTATAGAATTCTCTATTTCCTAAATACGACTAGATACTAAACTAAGGAGTTTAATTCCATCCAATACCTCAGAGATCCTTACGAATCCACTCAGAAACTTACTCCATCAGCATAAACTTTTTCGAAGAAAATCCAGAACTAAAGGAGAACTTTTGGCCTCTATCCTATATACCATAGAGTTCCGGTCAATCAGATTCATAATATGGAGATTTTTTTAGATGCAAACCTAGTGATTTTGAATAAACCTTACGTTTGCCAATAGCTCTTTTATTAGAGGGCAACATGAAACAAACTTGAGTTCATAGTCAGACCCAAGCGTGCTCGGTATTATAAAGGAGAGCCTCTTTTGAATCTATCTAAAACTAAAATTAAGCCTAAAAACAAACAAATTTAAAAAAATCTGAGACCACTGACCGGACGTGAATGGTGTGGCCGGAGGTGCCGGCGGAGGAGGAGATGGAGGCTCAGACCGAGACGGAGGCGGAGGGAGGGGGAGAGGAACGGCGAGAGACGCCTGGAGGACGGCTGGAGGACGGAGCTGGACGTGGTGGAGGCGGGGTGAAGGCGGCGATGGAGAGGGAAGAGGGGCAACTCAAAGGCGTCGTCGGATTTAGGAAAGCCCGTGTGGTTCTTCTAGGATAAGGAGGAGGCGGAGCAGCGGAGGAGAATGGGCTTCAGGCGGCGGCGGAGCCGGCGGTGTAGGCGGCAGCTGAGAGGGGGGTTTCTGAAATGTGGGTGAGAGGAGTGAGAGAGATTAGGATTAAACTCCGCGTGGGTAAATATCCACTTTATTTCGTGTGTTTACTTAATGGGTAATTACATATAGAACATACGTACAAATAACTTAAAACACATAGCACATATGTACTTTAGATCCTAGGAAAACCCCAACGGACCGCCGCCTAGAGGCCGACCCTGTCTTTGTCCTGCACCCTCTCG
>JAYMTH010000020.1:0-69564 GCA_036897465.1 Pelargonium australe
TTGGGAAGTATAGAAGCCGGTAATTTTCCAATAAACTTTATTAACAACTTCAGAGAAGCTTTTACTACTATTTTTAATTACAAGATGTATATCCCAGATTAAGAGTCCTACATTCTTTGGATAAGTACTCTCCTAAGGCTAATCCTATACTCTCAACTAAAAGGAATCTACTCAATACAAATAGCAACAATTATCTGTTATCAATTCCCGTTTAGAAGTATAAGTTATAAGAGCTTAGCTACAACAAAGACAGTTTATGTTATCCACTAAGAATGGTCCTAGCTTTACAAACTAAGGCATACTTTTTCTTAGAATTATACCGGCTCTAAGCTTTGCTATTATGGAATGGTACTTACTGGAAAGTAGTTATACAAGCAAAAGAACTAAGATACAAGCATGTAATTTCAGATGTATGCGTCATTTATTACTAGATTTACTAGGATTAGAGAGTTCTAACAAGGAGGTCTAGTTCCTAAAGTGGGTAAGGAATACTGAGTACAGTCAAGCACAAGAATGAGTACAACCAGAGTACCTAAAAAGGACCCCATATTTAACCAAGCTAAAGTTTATCTATTTATTTTTTCTTTGAAACCGAAGTTGGAAAGCTTTTTATAGGATATTCGACCAGAGTGCTTATTCTTCATAAAAGCCTTCTTGGTTAGAAGAGCTCTTGTCTATAGCGGGAGTTTGTTTCCAAGATCGTTTAATGATCGGGTTTTTCTTATTTAAATAAACGGATTCCACAAGCATGCTAAAGCACCTTCTAGTTATAAGATTAACATAAAGCCTTCCTTTTTGTTGAATGCCCTTATATGTGGTTAGTATATTTTGTTGTCAAAAACGCATGGAATTCTAAGAAACACTTTTCTTATTTGTTATTGGGAAATATTCTAAAGATATTTTCTATAGATTAGGGTATTTATACTGTACTTGATACCCGTTTCTCGCTTATTAAAGACTAAAGATATCCTTCATTTTTTAGTAAGATGACCTAAAGGCAAAGAATCACTTAGCGAAGAATTCTGGAACTCTAGGCGTCCCTAGTAATTTCTGCAGCAGTTACCCCAGCCTCATTCAACAGCAATTCTTTGATTAGGAACAAATCAGATCCAGTAAAATCATCCTATTTAGCAAAAAATAGAAAACCCTTGTGTTGTGTGCCCGGTCTACGAGAATAACTTTCCTTATAAATCTAATCTAATATCTTACAAGAAGCTCCCTGCTATTATAAACTAGAATCTTGTATAACCCACTAGAGTTAGAGAATACCCAATAAAAGTCAATAAGGCAGGCCTTTTGATAAATAAATTTTAATAGGCCCCCGGTTTCACCAAATAAAGGGTTTTCGGCTACAGTAAACTCGGAAGTTCACTATATTCTCGTTTATAAATGGTCTATACTATACACTTTGGATAAGGGAATTGTTATTATTTTTATAGTATATATATTATAAAGCTTTTCAGAATTTGTTTATATACCAGAACCATATAAGTATTTGATTGTTGAAGGGTACCCACGTAGCTAGATACATTGCATTGTAAAATTGGCTGCGATTATGAGTAAAAAGAGTAACCAGGAGTAGCTATTCCTGCATATCCTAAAGTAGGCATCGAAATGGTTGCATTATGAATCTCGTTTTCTTAATGATTCCTCTTTTTCTCTAATAATATAAAGTGTAATCTCAACCTCAATCAAGGACAAAAGCAAAACATGTTTCCGAGCGAGTAGTATACTGCTGTTATATTATATATTTCATTTGTATTCTTAATTAATGTCTTCGAAAGATTTACGTAATTTAAAATTAAGGGTGCTTATTTAATGGATCCCTTTGAAGCCTAACCTCTTGCTACCAAGCGGTTTTGTAGGTTCTATACTTCTAAGTTGAGGTTTTTAATAATGAGTTAAGTAACAACAGAGTATGATTAACAAAGAATCTAAAAAAAGTCAAACTACTCCTCCCTTGAGAATCCCATATTATTCTCTTAATTAAAGAGAGATCAACAAAGAGAATACTGGATATCACGTACCTGTATTTTAACTATTATTGTATAATAAAAAAGAATTAACCAGGTCGCAGATTCAAAGCGCTTGGACTTGGTAATAATTTAACGTAATATTAAAATGGATCCACTGCTTTTATTCTTTTTTCATCACTGACTGAACAATCTTTTACTCTTATAGTGAAAGTTCCTAGCAAAAAGGGGGTATATAAAACATAAAAATATTGCATTGTCAGTGTCAGTTACTAGGAACGCGGTGAGGACTGCTGTTTTTAGGCTTGTGGGATACCATCACGTTATATAATTGCTTTAGACTTGTTTAGTTAGAACGAAAAAGCAATCCTTCTTTCAAACTCGATTACATCAGAATCCACTTTAGGAGGAGGCCCCTTTTAGGACAAAGACAGGCTTTTAACTGACATGGGGGGCAACTTAGGCAAAGAGATTAGGGCAATCCAAATGCTACTTTATTTATCAAGGGTTCATAAATTTACGTCGTATCCTTTATTTTTGGTATATGCGTAGTACAAGCTCACTCGCATAGGTGGGGTAAAATACGTAGAAAGTGGACCCCTGTACAATTAGTAAAAGATAAAGAAGCTTGACCTCGTTTTCTTATTTTCCCGGATCTAGTTTTAAAAAATAGGAAAGTTACAATCAATTATTAATGTGTATAGGAATTCTTCTTTTCAATTCCGGATTAAAAGGTAAGCAAGTAAAGGAGAATATAAAGACTAAAAGTTAGCTATAAAGGAACAAAAGCTATTACTGCGTAAAAAGTTAGAGTTCAATGAATTTTGAATAGAATCGTATCGGAAGTAAAGCGATGTCAGATACAAAAATTACAAGTATATTATAGAAGAGGTTAAAGGCAAAACCATAACTAGCCATTAGAAAAAAGCCTCTGATTTTACAAAACCCCAGTACTCTTGCATAAAAAGGCAAAGTAGAGAACTCTAACTAGAAGGAGGAATCTTCTTTAGTCTTCGTGTAATTAAGGAGTTTCGGATTCTAGGCATCTAGTCTAGACCTTATATACAGGCTTTTCTTTCCTTTAGCCAATTTGAGATGCTAGCTCCAGTTCGACTTCTTTTGGTTAACAGCAGCGGATCTTAGCCCCCCAGACCCTCTTTCGGGGGTGATGGTACCCAACCCTACGTATAGTTCAGTAAGGTATGGACTCAATTTTATTTATTTCGATGTGAAAAGTATAGCTTCATTTATGAGGTTGAATCTCTATAGTTAGCTCTTGGGGGTAGCTTCCTTTTTTCTTAACCTCCGCCTTGTCCTAGAGGAAGAGTCAAATTCCTCTAGTTCAAGGTTCAATCCCTCTACTCTGTCTTCCATTGGGGTAGTCAACCCTATTGTAGTAGGGATGTAGTGGTTTAGAAAGTAAAGAAAGGTTCCGGGGCGCCTATTCGTTTATCAAGGGAGAGCTCCTGGACCGACTTAATAAGGATCACAAGACCCGACCTTCTCACATCCAAGGTAAAAACAGCTTTTACACGGATATTACCTATACTTGTTATGAGGTGAAAGCCGGAAGAAGGTGTACAGGACTTGAACCTAAGCCGCATTCACCTTCGTCACGTGATTCTAAGGGGGCATCTTTCTTTATTGAAAAAAGTCAGTCATTTTTCCACTCATGCACTTCTACTTTGATCCATTGCAGGTCTTGCAGAGCCAGGTGGTTCCATGCTCTAGTTTATCCGGCATAGCTTAATTTTTAATCTGAAACCTCACGGCTGGTGTCCGGGCTCAGGAGGCTTGCTTGAGCTGCCAACCTTCACTCACTATTATGCTTGCGTGCGAGTACACGAGACTACTAAATACTTGTTTGTAAATGGCCCTACTAAGACGGGGAGGCCGATTCATCCCTTGTTCTCAGTCAAATTGAGAGAGGGTACGCCTTCCATGCCCATATTGCCACTTCTCATACACCGGTGTGCCCTAGTTTTCCTCCATCGAAAGGGGCAGAGGAGGATCCTAGCGGGTTCTATCAGATACCACTAATGTGAGCCAAGTACATACTCTCGTCCAATGCATGCAACTTCTTCTTCCACGGCAGTTGAACCTAGGAACGAGAATGGAGTCGCTTCTACATGATCACTATATATGATATTCATTCCTTTTCAAGGGGAATCTCGTAACAGTGGGAATATCGTCCTTGTGCTAAGGTCTCTGAAATAAGGTGCGAAAGCGAAAGAGAGATCACGTTCAAGCAAAGAAAGGTTGAAGCTTGTGAACATAGACAACTACTTATTGGTGGGTTCGGTCGATTGAAAGGAAAGCATTCTCCAATCGCATTCCGGCATAGGTAAGGAGCCTTTGCGGGCCTAGCAGAACACTCTTGCATTATCATACTACTGTCTGTCAGTTCGGGAATGTTCCAACGGGGATGGATATAGTGAGACCTAATCCCACGCAAAAAGGCTTTCTGGCTTGCTTTGGCTTGTCGGATAAGACCGGGTGCTATTAACCCTCTTTATTACAGGTGATAAATTACCTTACCTTTTCATTAGTAAGGAAACTTCGAGCTCATATAAGAATTCCTCCTTCTTACCGTAGAATCTTTCTATCTCAATATAATCTTTCTCTTTATAAGCCCTGTGCTCCGAATCCATTTTGCCGATTCACGTACAAATGAGTTCCCCAGAGGACAGGATCATGATGACCTCTGGCTCTTTGAGCAAGTCCAAGAGCCGCAGACGGAAAGCAAGGTTAATCAGAATGTCCTGGCTTTCCAAACTGCTTTTTTATATTACTAAGATTTCAACAACTCATTTTCGCTTCTTCCGGAAAGGACTTTTGTTTGTTAGCTAAGTCCAGGAGTTCGGTTCGAATCATCTCGGATTCGCTTTTTTCCTTGAAAAGAAGGCGCTATGAGGCTACTTTATTCAAGCTGAAAGTCGACTACCCTGCTTGTTGGTGAGGTTTGGCTTCCTTTTTGAGTGTAGATCCTTTGATTTATAAATTCTAGTTAATTTTTGTAAAAGAAAATAGAGCAAGGAACCCACATTAAAATTAAAAATACAGTGTCTTATATCTCTCTAGAGAGGTCCTTTTTTTGTACTAATAAAATGCTTTGCGAATTCCGGAGAAGGAAAAAGTAACCGGGTTTCTCTTTCACACTTCAACTTCGAGTCATCCTGTGCTACTACATTAACTTACTTTAGTTTTCTCTTCGAGTTTTTGGCTCTAGCCAAGACATTCTTAAAAGTATCCTTAATCTTAAGATACCTGATTAAAATTCCAGTAATTGTAGTCTTTGCTACTAAATTCCCTCTCAAGGAGTCCTCTTTATAAACTTCGGAGTTACACTGTATTAGTTATAGTAGCTTGTATTAATCACTTAAAACAGGATATAAAAATGACAAAAAAAGTAAGCTACCCCTTACTTTGCAAAAAAGATCTTTAGCTGAGTAATTGCGGACTGGTTCTGGAGTTAAGGGTTACCGGGCCCATAGTGTGGAATAAGGGGTATACAAGGAGCATATTACTGGGACGAAATACTTAAAAATACGATATTTACGGTTATTTAGCTTCGGTTTCTTGTTTTTAAATCGCTGATATTATATCAAAGTACTTTTTATTTTTGAATATTTTTATCTTGCAAAAGCTTATAGCTCTTAGGTCTAACTCGATTGTTAAAAAAGCCCTTAACTTGCAACTTTTGTAGGACCTCAGGAACTCCTTCAATTACAAGTTTTCAAAGGACAAGGGCAATCAAAGAAGAATTATATATACTAAACCAAACCTTAGTTCTTGCCATCTTGTTCCACGCTCTAAGCATTCTTTATAAATAGTTTTTTGGAACCTTATTCTTCATGCTAATAATTTCTAGATTAAGCATAAACCTTTGCTCAATCCTTCGGGATTCAAGCGTATGACTCTTACTATGTATACACCATGTGTATTCAATCAATAGTTAGGAGGTATCCTATCTAGGAGAATGAAAGTATATAATCTATATTAAATAACTGTAATACACGTTTCAGTACTACTCTATTTTAAAAGACCTAGTCTTTCATTTATTTCAACCAATCAAACCTTCTATTAGTTAGCAGAGTAAGTAGGGACGCATAAGGGTTTCCTACCTAATATAATATCAAGGATCCCTGTTAACTGAATCCGCTATAGTCAAGAAATTCAATCCCTTAAATAGAACTCGTTTCGAGGTGACCGGTTAACAAGTGAAAAAGTTCAACCGAGGTTTTCTTAGCATTAGGTAGACGACTAACTAAACACATTTAATATATGAACTTCTTATTGCAGTAATTATCACTACTTTAATTTTAATTAAATTAGGTATTTAACTACGGTAAATTCTGGAATTAGGAACTAACAATATCTTAGCAGCAGTCAGGAGAGTCCTTATTATTCAAGTAAAAGCAGTCAAGACTTTGTTCTACAAGGGTTTTCGGGGTCGGTAAGGTCTTGATCTTTCAAGTTCTCTAATGCTATTAAGATTTAGTGGATACTACAGGATTTTCCTAGGAATGGATAGACTGTTTTTCGGATACCCGTGTTATACCGAACTAAAGTAAACGAGTTTTCTACATCTACTCTAATCTAAAACCCCTATACTCCGAGCTTATTCCAGAATTGAAAGGGAAACTCTTAGAAGCAATTTGTAGGATGACTCTCCTATGGTTGGTTGTGATTAGGATACAAGGAGTAACCTTTAACGAATACAAATAATAATTGCCGAATTATAGGAATAGGTAAAGCTTATTTGTTGAGGTTATAACAAATTCCTGTTTAAGAAGCTCGAGGATACCTAGACGAAACATTAATATAATTAAAAGAATTCTTAGTAATTCTAGAGTATTATGGTTAGGACGTACTTGTACATAGGTTTTTTATAAGTATAAGAGCTATGTACAAGTACTTATTCCTCTGGAAATCTAGGCTACGCGTATTGTATAATGGGTATCCAGGTAATAAATATTCAAGGGCCCGTGGTAAATCAATCTATAAACAAACGTCTGCTTTACTTCCTAAACACCGAATAAGACTGGGTTCTATAACTGGATATTTTAAAAACATAAGAAGTATTTAAGAAGGAGTTCCTACGGCATATCCACACAACCCATGAACAATGAGGAATATCTTTTTTATTTTGATCTTGTCATGAAACTAATAAATCAGTACTATTAAGATTTCTATAGGTATATGGTAATTCAGCGTATTATCAACTTGCGTTGCCCCGGGACCCCTTCACATTAGATGAGAAAAACAGCTTGTATAGGATATTACAAATAAATTAAACCAATCATAGCCAATAAATAAAAAGAGAGATTGTAAGCTTAGCTTTGTAAGAAGCATACAATGAGGGTAACACTAGAAAAATACTGTTAACAGTAACTGTCCAACTTACACGGAGTATCTCGTATGATCGGAAATAAGGGGTCTCTATGCCGAATAATTAAGTGTATATTATCTATATAGTATTAGATACTTAATAAAATAAAGATTCCTCGCTGCGAATAGCATAAAATCACGGCTACCTGTACTACAAACCCGAATAATAATCCGGTTATTAAGAGACTTTCAGAATAAGGGAGGCCCATCAATTTCCTATATCAACTTAAATATAAACACTAGCGGAAACACAGGATGCCTTAAGAAGTCTTCGGTTATTTATTCCCGAGCAGTTGAGTAACGTATAATCCCGAAAAGCGGTGCCTATTTATAGAAAATAAGTTGAAAGGCATAGGATATCCGAGAACTTTGAAAGCCTAGATTAATTCTTTGTAAGAGACAATACGCCGGTAGTATAGCTATGTTGTTAAACTTTGTCCTATTTTTGCTACTCAGTAAAAGCGAGAGATATTTAAGAGAGTACTCTACTCTTTACTCTTAAGGGGCGGACTAGTGCTTACGATAATACACGTTGAACTTAAGCCTTTGCCGGACTCAATCCTAATTATGGCTAAAACCCCTTAGATTAACTTTTTACAACTATTTCTAGTATTTTTACGAGTAATTTGAGAAAAAGTCTGACCCCTTTATTAGAGACCTAACCTATTTTTGTTCAAACTGCACAACTATAGTAACACTAAAATCAAACTAGTCCGAGAATTTGTTTAAGGATAACCTTTCTTCAGAGTAAGACGCATAACCTGTAATTGTACCTAATTTACAAGAGTTAATTCTTGTTTGAGTATAGAATTGGGAGTTTCTTTTAGAAAAACAAAAAGCTTTTTGTATTGAATTAGAGCTCCCGGGTTTTACTAAGGAGTTGTGAAACAAGGATTCAATAACCAAAGGGTCAGCCTTGTCTTCTGTATAAAATTTTCATAAGACTTCTAGTAAATTTGAGATTAAAAAACGTATTTAAGATTAGGTACTTTGGTGTATTGCTTTTGATAACTGCCCTTTCACAGGGAAACTCCGATATTTTTTTAAGGGTAGCTGCAGTAATATATTTTGTCAACCAAACACTTTTGAAAAACAAGAATATACTAGATCTTAATTGGATACCTTCTCTACAAAAGGAATAAGGGGATCTGACGAGGGGTTAAGAGTAGCTCTTTCAAATATGGAGAAACTCCTGAATTTTTAATCGCCCTTCTATATATAATGCCAGAAAGAAGCAGCTCTTGTCGAAGGAGTATTCTAGGATTATGCCCAGATAAAGGTATCGTTTTACCCAATGTTAAAAAAAGGCTCTAATACTTTTTCTTAAGTTATAAAATAAAGAATGGGTCGTTTATTTCATACCTACCTTCAGTTGCATCTTTGCTAGAGCCCTTTATCAAATCAAATAGAAAAAACTTGGGGCTTATCATCTCTCCAGGCTTGTATTATAGGATACTTTTTAAATAAAACACTTCCCTACTCTGGGAATTCTGCATAAATAAATGAAGATTTCCTTTACTAAGTTTTCACAGTATCTTAGAATGAAACTAATCCTTAATTTATAAATCAAAATATTCAGCACTTTTATAGTTGTGGTTACGGTTTTGAACCTCACTCAGACTTGAGATATACAATATTATAATAGCTTAATAAATATAATGACTACTTTTTTAACTTTACTTCCAAGTTTAATGCTTCTTGTTTTCCGACATATGATAACTCTTAGATAGCTTGTCCCCTAAATTTCTGTTTCTTTTATATATTCCCTGTCACTCTATTTAGGTCGTATACATAAAATAGAACGCCCCTATTTTAGGTTGATACTTGAAAAAGTCTTAGATATTCCATTTCCAACGGGACTCCTGAGGTATTCTATTTGAACCCAACCTAACCAGACCTAGGTAGGAGAACTCGCTTCCTAATGAGCTACTCATTCCCTAAACTAAGTATAATTGAAGAATGCTCTGTGAGAGGGGGGTTCTCGTACTAAGTTATAAAAGTCTTACTGCGTGTACTCTAGTTTATACTTTAATGCGATTTTTCAAGAGTCTGATCCCACCCCCTTTTTAGTACTAAAAATTATAAACTTATCTAAACAAGGTCCTCCGTTTCAAGGATAAGGATATTGTTGCCTTTAAGCCCCTCAATTTTGGGCTAGTTAACTAGAAAGTCTTAAGAAAGTAAGTTGATTTCGAGTCTCTGAAATTCTAAAAATAAATAAGAATAATTAAGGGGATATTAAAGACTGAAGGAAGATACCCTGTTAAACATATACATAAATAAATGTTATAGGAGAGAATTAAAAACGAGCCTTGGCTTTTCCGGGCCTAACTCTAGAGAAATCTAAGGCGTAAGTGTAGTAAAATAGAGGTTCTTCTTTCATTCAAGCCCCACTTCTCGATACAGTTAAAGGCAAGGCGCCTAGGCAATTAATTATAAGGAATCCATAAAAAGCATAAAGAATGAAATTAAACTGGAAGAAAATAAGAGTAAAAGTCTGGTTTCGCCTTTGTAGATTTGGGAAGGTAACGAGGAGGTTCTTAAGTAAAGCTAAATTCCAGTCTCTTTTACGTTGTCGGGTATTTTCTTTATATAAGTTTGACTGTTCCAGAATTCTAGGGTTTATAAAAAAGCGGTCCCTTATATATATTTGGATTTATGGGGTATCCTCGGGAGTCTTTTATAGTAAGTCTCAGCTTTGTACAAAAGAGGTGAGATGAAGTAGAAATTATCCCGCTAGAGACTCTTTCGCTAGAGTATTTTTCATTGATCGAATAAAGTTTTAAGTACGAGTCTCGACCTCCCTCGAAGAAGTAGGTTTCTTGGGAGCTGCTAAAGCCTTGGTATTAGGGAGTCAATCAGACTCGCTAGGAATTTTACAAAAGAAATATAGAAAGAAATGATTAAAAAGCATAGGAAAATCCCACGGACAAGTGTTAGAGATACAAAAAAAGTACCCTACTAAGCACATAAACTCATGTTTTTAACGCACTAGAATGGCCGTAGAATTTAATTTCTTAAGTGTGTCGGACCTAAGGCATAGCTTTTTGTTACTAATTGAGGATCCCTAACTTTTGAGGTTATTGCAGAATATCTTTATACCGGTGAAGGGGATTCCCGGGGCTTCTTATAGGAGTAGAGACTTGTTAAGGGTGTTAATTAATTGGAAGCTTTTCCGAGATTTCCTTTTATTAGGTACTTTCTTATAGGCCTTAGGGTTCCTTGAAAGGATATAAGGATTTCTTTTTGAAATTAAGTACAAGTTAGATTTCCTGTTTGCTAAGTTAGAAACTCGTGCTGTAGAGAGACGTACAGTTCGCTACAAGAATACCCATCCAAATAACGTGTTTAGTATGTAAGGCAAGGAATCTACGTTGTTGACCTTATTTAAATCTAATAGGAAAAGTTTGCCCTTACTTGTAAAAAAGCAAAACTCTAAGAAGGTCCTAATTAAGACAAGACTGAAGTAAGCAATAGTAATAAAGGACTTCAACTCCTCTTGTTCCGAACGCATTAAAAACTTTGTAGCTTTTCCTGCTTGGCATATGTATAAGCAAGGTATATCTTGCCACTTAGATGATAGTAATAAAATGAGAAGTCGTCTGAGATCCAGGTCTGCAAAAGTTCATAAATAGAAGTAAACTCCCTTGAAATAAAGAGATGCTCGGATTGTAGTACTTCATATAGCTACACATAAGAGGGTACCTTACCTAGTCAATATAAATAGACCACAGGGGAATGGGAAAAAGATATGGATAAACTTTAGTATTCTGCTACGAGAAGCTCCTATTAAAATCCTATTTAAAATTACAACTTCTGAGCAAAAGGATACATCCACACTAAGGCTTCAACAAAAAGCCTAGAGTTTGAAATTCTACTCTACCATTATAAGACACTGGCTACAGAGCACAGAACCTCTTACTTTACCTGTTAACTCTTCAAAAAACTGAACTTCTCCAATAGATTAAAGAGGATTCTAATGCAACACAAATTAGACTTTGACTACTATAAGTTTAGTTCATTTACTTACCAGGAAATCCTCTTACTTTTATTAAAATTAAATGCTTTTCTTAACTCGAAGGAGACCCTTTTACAGTTTGTATTGAACTTATAATAACTTAATAACTAGTAAGATTTTTTAGTATAGTCTTCCTTTTTGGAGGGACGCCTTTTGTCGAACAAAGATCTATTGTAAAGAGACATAAATTTTTCTGCGTGATAAAATATGAACTGCAGGTTAAGTAGCTTGGCCTTTAGATTTCAAATTTAGGGTTTAGAATCTTAGAATCAATTTTTATCTATTTTATGCCTTAGATTCCTATTCCGGATGGGTATATACCCCTCGTTAATCAAAAAAATATTGCGCAGGCACAAAACCCTTGATGATACTCAATAACAGGAGAGTCAGTAGTTATTAGGACAAATACAAATAAGATATCTCGGGGGTCTCCTGTAAGCTATACAAAGGTGTCCTTTGAGGTATTATAGTACTCTATGGAATAAGCTTACTAATTGCATAGCTCGACTTCTTTTTAATCCAGGAATATGTGATAAGATTAGTCCACCCTTGTGAAACTAAAAGTTTATAAAAGACTTCCTTTAATTCTGAACTATATATAATAAAAAGCTAGTCTAGCAAAAACTCCCTATAAACTTCCTAAATCCACACCAAGATTATCTGAATTTATACAAACAAAGACAAAGTCACTTTTTCTGAGAAAATGGACTTGTTACGGGGTCATATACAGCTTATCTGTAGAGTTTTTTCATAATTAGGGAATGCCCCTCTTACACTCACTTAAAACTAAAGGAATTCTAATACAGGTTATGTAATATTGGGAATTTCTAGTTAACAGTTTAAAACTACGCATAGTCAAAACTTTCAACCCTTCCCAGGAGGCCGAGGACTCGCTTACTTCTTACTTTAATCGAAATTCAATTTAATAAGTATTGCTTATGAGTTTTCTTCTCTAGTACAGTTGCTACTTTCCAGAGTTTTTATTACTTATAGGGGTCTTGATGGGATGGATATTAAATAAGGTGTGTAATGTTAATCAGTCTTAAACACTAAGTGGGATTACGCTTGATAAAGTTAAAAAAGATACTTGGAAATCCTGATGAAATTAACTCACTAATGAGGCCCTTCTTTTTCGGGTGAATCCTCAAGGGTTACTAGTATGAGGATAAGAAGAGTTAAATACATGCTGAAGAGTTATATAAACCGGGGTTTCGAGACATATCTAAAAAAATTACAAGTATATAGGGTCAACCTTAATCACGTAAGAATTTCACGGAGGGTTTTTGCGTTTCTGAAACTCTATTACAAGTTTTGGGAGTCCAATAGAGCTTGTTCGGGATAAAATATATCAAGTCATGAAAATTTTAATGAATTGTGTGACTTTCTTTCTTTAAGGAATATGTCTTAATCAAGAGTTACGAGTCTTATACTAAAAAGTGCTCCCGTTTATTACACGTTTAATGTGTTTGGGACAGTAATAAAGTGCATACTAGCACAGTAGGTTGGTGCTTTCAGATTAAATTACTGCACGCTCAAGCTCTTAATCCCCTGAAATACTTAATTCATGAAAAGGGGACCGGTGTTTTGGTTAGCACGTTTCCTCTTTTTTTTTTAATTGTTTTTGCATATTAGTTTAGTAAAAGGAATTCTGATTTCTTAATCTACTTGCCCTCGTGCATAAAACTTATCGGGTTTCACCATTAAAACTAGACTCTTGTGCTATTGCTGAGGAAGCACCCCGGACTCTCGTAGGTATACGATATTTCATAAACTCCTAATTCAAAAAAGCTTTAGGAAAGCTGGGAATTTACCTAGAGTAACTTATTTCAATTGGGGAAGCCGTGCTCGTTTCACTAAGATATATAGGTTTAATCCTTGCTTTGAAGTAATCCGAATGTCGTTTAGTAGTCAAATATTTATTTAGTATTTAATTAGTATAGCTAGGTGGTAAAGCATTGGTTTTATTAAGAGGGGTTTCCTCTGCACATATCAAACTGTTAGGACATGTCGTTGGTTCAAGTCTATCTAGGGCTCTGGTGCATCCCCTTAACATTTATTACTGACAAGTAGGCTTCATCTTTTATTTCATCCTCATATATAGCTACTTTCACTAACTAAGAAGATAGATTTTCCTACCAAAGAGACCCATTTGATAAACTATTTTAAACAGTCTTTGATATTTCTGTAATAAGTACCCTTTAGTGCCTATAACTAGAATAGATCTCGTAGTATAATAAGGGAAGCATAGGAAGAGTTTCTGCTTGTCTCAGTATTAGTTATAGTATAAAATTACCGAATGGCATTTGGTATAGATAATCTAAAACCTTGTAAGTTAATCCTTTCCTTACAAAAA
Source organism: Pelargonium australe (assembly GCA_036897465.1). NCBI lineage: Eukaryota > Viridiplantae > Streptophyta > Magnoliopsida > Geraniales > Geraniaceae > Pelargonium > Pelargonium australe. Next base: position 13,736 of record JAYMTH010000020.1, read on the forward strand.
GGAAACTATCTATTTAGTGATATAGAACAAAGAGCCTTAAAAATGGTTGGGATTTTCTTAGACTTAAGGTACTTTAATTAGAAATCTGCTTACTTAATTTGGATTAATAGCATGTCCTTGTAGAGCGTTTATTCTGGGTCCTTTTATTTACTGAGTTTTGGCTCTCTTTTAGTTTTTAACTGGTCAACACATAAAATTGGCAATTAGGGCTCCCACGTGTTTTCTACTCTTATATATTATATATGCACTCTTGTAGCTAAAGTAAGTGAAAATCCTTGCTGGAAAGAAAAAGCAGCTCGAGTATTCATCAAGACGGACTTTCTAAAAGTCAAAGTCTTTCTTTGGAAATAAAAAGTTAATTACTTTAAGGAGCTAAAATGCTTTGGGTTTCGGCAGTATATACTTTTTAATCCCGTAGTATTGAGAGTTTTTTAGTCAAGGAAGCGCTCTCTATCTTGTTGACAAGCGCAAGTCCTCATAACAAGATAGGGATCGGGATCCTCTTTGCGGGAATGGATACTAACAACGATTCAACATGAATCAGGGAAATTGATGGAATTCTTGACTTTGTTGATACCGGGAATTTCTTGTGGCAGTAAAGAAAATAGCGTATAGCTAAATATTAAAGTAAAGGATAACTCTAAATCCCGAAACTTCATACAATGTAGATTTATACGATAAGAGGTGCTTCCCAGTATAGAATAAATTCCTCCGCAATACACGTTGACGTTGATAGTTCTGAATACAAGATATTTCGCTTATTCACAGGGTCTACAAGTAGATGTTTAAACAATTCAACTAAAAGATAGTTAATGCAATTAATGGATTTAGAAGTAGAAGAAAGAAGGAGATGCTTATAGAACGAGTGCCCTCAATCTTGTAATTTACTAAAATAAGTCAATTTGCTTCTTGGAAATTTTACGACTATAGCCATGCCGACTTTATTTATATAATTCCCCTTTTACTCGAACAAGTAGCTAAAAAGGTATGGGTTGGTTGAGTGAGAAGACTAAAAATAATACAAGTAAGTACAAAATAGTAATTTTATCAGAAAGAAAGAGCCCCTCCGTATATGGAACTCCATTATTATATTAAGTAATGAGGATGCCTAAAGGCTTACACTTAATTTATGGCTTCCAGATTGATTTAAGATATCTTGTGTTGCTTGACTAGCTTTAGTACAGGACAGTGTTACACAAAAAAGGGCTCACAAAGGTGACGTCAGTCAATTAAATTATCTTGGTATAGTTAATAAAATATAAATCACTTATACTAATATCTAAATTATGTATTTAGTGTAATCTAGATTAAAATGCTAAAAGCAATAGGTAAATCTTAAACCAAGAAAATCTTTAATTCTATATTTGCTTAGTCTTGAACACCTATCTTGACTTCTGTACCATATAGGTTAGCTATATTCTATGGAAATGGGAGGATTCACAAGTAACTTAGAGCTGGGTAACCCTTTTTTTTTTTGCAAGTATGTTACTTCATTTTTTTCCTTAGCTCTGAATTAGGATACGACTATGAGGGCTTCCTTGTGTGTAGAGTCATGACAACTAGATCATGAGTTCTAAGGTTGCAGCGTTAAAAGAATATCAGATTACTAGCGGTAGGTTAGAAAGTGGGTCCTAATAAATAAGGAATATCTAGTTTTCATACCAATATCTAAAAATTAGTAATTGATTTCCAGACGGCAAGTCCTAGGGGCCTGTGACACAAACACAAGAGTAAGAGTTACATTCTTATCATAGATAAGAAGAGTCTTTTTTCCATACCATAAATGAAAAGCCTTCACGCGAATTCTATTAGATCCGACACACTCTTATTTACTTTGTGATGTATGTCAATTCAGGCAAGATAAGAAGCCCTTTATCCCAATAAGAAAAAGTTTTTTGAACTACTTTATTCTATATAGGATAAAAGGTCAACACAATTTGAATGAAAAAGAAAATATGTTTGGAGATTCAAGTCTTACAAATATCGGCTGGTAAATAATTAAATCTAAGGTATGGTACCGGGATCCTATATTTTCAAAGTAATCTTAAACTGGGTGTTTAAATTCAAGTTTTGAGTCAGGCTACATAAATACCTGTATACCTCTTAGGTAAAAATACCGCTAGAAGGGAGTCTAGGATATCCTAACAGGAGCGATTTTATTTAAATTAATTGCTTTATCTAGGTAGTTCTAGCCTTTTGATATTGTCCTTCTTGTTAAAAAGTATCCGGATATGCTACTACAGATTTTTAACTATAGGATTTTCCTTCTTCAAGAGTTTTCTTTATCCGGAGTATTTTAAATAAAAAGTGATGTATACTGAAGTCCCAGATACGCTTTTGGTTTTTTTGAAGAGGGTCTGGTCTAACGAAAGCACTATCTTAAGAGCACCCTAGGCTCTTTGTTCTATTACAGAAAACCCTTGTATTTCAAGAATGTAGGTGCCTAGCCCTAGTAAAAGGAGTCTCTGTAGGTCTGAGAAGATATACATTCCCAATAAAAAGGAAAGCATTATTAGGAATTAGAAAAAAAAAAAAAAACGAGGATAGGAACCTAGTAACTAATCGGAACCCGCTTATAAGATACTCATTAGGAGATATAAGTTACTCTATCTAATAGGAGTCCTTGGCAGAGCGGGTGTAATGTAAGAGACCTTCCACCTTTGGATTTATACGTATACTTTACTATTTATCTATTATATAAATATTTTTAGACTATAGGAGCCATATTGCTAAAGAGCAGTAACACGCAAAATAAAAAATATATAAGTTACCCAGTACTAACAGCAAGCTATAATCTCAAAGCTTTCTATAATATACCTATATTAAAGCCCTAACAAGGTTTTATTTCCTAAGTCTTCTGTTTTATAAAATTCGACATATAATATAAGCCGCTGAGGAAAAAAGGAAGTTGAAGCCTATACCAACTGAGATACGGACTTGGTTTTTTGAATCCTTAATATAGAAATATATTATCAGGGCTGTGCTATGTCTAGGAGCGACTAATAAAAAGAACACAATGAGAGTTTTATAGACCCAATGTAGTTATTCGATACAAGAATGACTCTTCTCTGGCTTTTGCCTTAGGTTTAAAGAGCTTCAAAGAACTTCCTATCTAAAACAAATCAACAAAAAACCCTTATATACATCCGGTGGCTACGCGGTTCGAGCCTTTGGCATACCGATTCAAAATTCTGCTGTTAAAAATAGGAAGCTTTTAGGTCTAGTTTTTAACTGTAGTTTACTCTTTACCTTCTGTATAAACTATAATAAAATAACACAGAAGATTTCAATTCCAAAAGAAACTTCTATCTATTTTTACTCCCATTGATTAAGTAAGGGCGCAGTAAAAGAAAATCCCTGTACCCTATCTTACCCGTGTATAGGGATAAGTCTTACTTTTTAGGGTATCCTGACTGGCTGTGCTTAGTGATGGAAAAACGTATTCTTATTATAAATCTACACGGATTAGGAGTCCCGCCTTAGGATAATCTGGATATTTAGTACCTTCTTCTTTCTTTGGTATAAAACCCAAGGCTTTTAGAATTCCCTGAATTATAGACAATCGTTTACGACAGTTGAGGTAATAGAAATTGCTTAAATAGAACAATCCATAATTTAGCTACAACATTTAAGAAAATAAAAGACAATAAACTGGGTGAGGGAATTGCATTACTTTCGAAAAACCTCTTTTGTCAAGAGTTAAAGTAGAATAGTTAGAAGCACCGGTTCGAAATCTTGCTATTATAGAAATATTTCTCTTATTAGTAAAAGTAAGAAACTTAATAATAAACCAGATTAAGAAATCCGGGGAATATTCCTATACTTATTCCCGATAAAAGCTAAGATACTCTCTTAGGGGCTCCCTAGTATAATGAAACGGTGTGATTAACCTCAACTAAATAGGCAGTGCTGTCTTGTCAAAGGCCCCCGCGGGAAACCTAGTTACACTTCTAAGCTAGAGTACCAGATTCGGTAACATTATCACTATGAATTGATTTGAAGCTCTGATACTACAACCTTTAAAATTTACCTAAGATTATTCATATAAGTAAAGCAGTAAGTTTAGGGTCCTACTAAGGATTTTAACTAGGTAGCTCATTGTTTGATTTCTGGAGTTGAAGTAGATAAGCCCCGCTTGTAACACTCCTTATTTTGGCCGATATAGTCCTATTTTATGATAAGTAGATTCAGCGACTATGTATATAAATTCCTGGGATTACTCCTTATGATGAACGCTAATTCTAGAAATTTTATAATAGGAACCCACCCTGTCTTTTCCTGGATGTAAGGTTTCTTAAATAGATACGAAAAATATCTAATGACAAAATTCTTAGTTAAAAAGTACTAAACTTAGCATACCCAGATAATCACAAATCCTTTTGAATCAACAAAGTACTCTTTTAGACTCCCCTAATTCATATTTTAGTAAGATACAGAAAAGTAAAGTTTAATTATTTCATTGGATTCCGTCAGGACTCTTGTCAACGAATCATACAGAATTTTGCAATTAAAAAGAAGGCAACTTGCCGTTCTAGAATAACCCCAAAAGGGCACTATAAGAAATAAATTTAGTAGACTTGGCCGGGACTAGAACAATCTTAAATCCCATCATTATAAGCACAAGTAAAGTTCCCTTATAATTTAGAAAAGGAGTATACTTTGAATATGAGTATGAGTATTCAGACTTGGACATATCAAATTCGTGATCACTAACCGGATCCTTTTTATAAATAAATCTTTATCACTTTCTGTAGAAGTACCATTTGAAAGAATGAATCTATGAACATTTTGCTAAGAGTTGTACATTTTACTGTGAAAAAGATCAGCCGACTTCCTTGCTGCAATTACTTTGAAGATCAAAATGGATACAAGAATTTTGAGAGTCTCATACAAATTGGTTTTACTGTACCCGCAATCTGTATTTAATATTTTTCATTGAAAGGCAAAAGAGGGGTATATAAGCGTATTTCATATCATGAACTAAGGACTGGTAAAATTGGGAGTCGTGAGAATAGCATAGGCAAAGGGCTCCTTCTAAAGGTCAAGCCCCCTTTATAGAAGAGCAGTATTTATTCGACAGACTTAATAACTTTCGACTAAGTACGTAACAGGCTTTTATTCTCTATTCAGACACCGCAGCAAATCCCTTATATAAAAGTAATCCCGACGTGAACCTACGGCCGTTCAGTTAATAGTACAGTGCTCTACCAAGACTAAAAGGAAATTTTTTGTACAGCAGTCAGTATCTTTCTTTCATTTCTAGAAGAGGTGTAGCAAGCAGTACCTAGTTATATAAAAAAATATTTTGATATGCAGCATAGCAACTCTACTTAGTGCCTATTTTACCTGTGTTTTGTATGAATTATTTTCCTTTTTTGTATAAGCAGTTATTGATAAAAGTAAGTGCCATTGTATGATTTCTAAGTTTTCCAAAAAGACGGGTGTTCCTTAGAATGTCTGAAGCAATAACTTTTCTGGATTACTTAGCAAAACCTCAAATAAACAAAACCAAATAACTTTTGCTCCCTCCTTTTGCAAGGCACTTGAAATATTATCTACCAAAGGGCCTAGTCCAAAACTCCTGAAACCTTTAATTCCCTGAATCTAGAAACTTGAAATTACACTTTAATATAAAAATATAAAAGCCGAGCTTGATAATCTTGCTTAAATCGTATATACCGCCTCCGCAGACTTTATTCATAAAAATAGGGAGTTCGGGTATTATTAAAAAGGAACTCTTTTCTGTAACAAGTGTCTCATTAAAGGACTTATTTTCTTATAAACTTCTATTCATTTTAGCTTACCTAACTTATTCTGCTTTACTTTTTTAAAACTACAACCGATGTGCCAAAACTAAAGTATTGCCTAAAGTTATTTCCTACTTCCACTTTACTACCAACCACGAAGCTTGCCTTAAATTAACATTCAATACACTTGTTAAATTTCAGAGGCTACCATATCTGAAAAGACAGCTTTATTATTTTTCTGTTAATAACAAAGTTTCCATCTCATGTACTAAAGCTAGAGTAAATCAGAGGAATACTTATTTTCAAAAATAAAATTCATTATTCGCTCAGCTTATACCTTTATTTAATTTAGCAAATTGAATTATTTCATTAAACCAAAATAGTAAAGCTACCCTTTTAGGGAAACTAATAACTAAGCTCTCACTTATTCTTTTCTAGTAAAAGTGTATACTATCCATATCCAGGAAATACCCTAATTCTATACAGCTTTTTATCACTTTTCCTAATATTTTCGGCGTGTCGTAGTTTTGTAGGTCTCAACTCTAGAATGAAACTAATATCTAAAATTCCCGAACTTTCCTTTTCTAAGGAATGTTAGTACATTAAACTAAACTAAGACTTTGGATATCCTATAAAATTTCATTTCAAAGGGAACCCATTCGATAAATTCACAGTGTTGAGCATAATCAAACCTAAGCTTTAAGTGTCTATTACATGATCCTTATTTTATAAAAAACAAAGTCTTTATATTTCGTTTATCAATAAAAAGGGCTCCTTCTACAAGTTTTACAGGCTAAGTACATCTTAGTAAATCCCATTGGAATTTATCAACTCATAAAAATTAAACGTTTCATACAAAGTACTAATAAAACTAACTCTCAATCAGAAAACTAGAAAACACTGGTAATACTCTTGGTCTAAAGTAATAGAGAATCTAAAAATAGATATAGCAATGCTGCAGGATACGCTAGGGAATCTCATGGATTCTATATCAGAATAAAGTAAATTTTCTTATAACGGTGCTCGTATTACTTAACGCAATAGTAATATAATTCCCGGTAATTCTCGGAGAGAACAAAAACTAAGATTACAAGTGTAAGTCAGTAATACAAAACTCGATAATTAAGTATCAAAATAGAGCCTCGCCTCCTTTTTATCTAATTTATATTAAAGAAGGTAGCCTCCTATTTTATTTGTCTTATTAGTTTTCCACTATTTGATAATATTTCTGTAAAAAAAAGGGGGGCTCCGTAGTAATTCTAGAGAGTGCAACAAAACTCCGAATTTGGCATTAAACTAAGACTACTCATATTTTTTTGTAAATGTAACACTCCACAGGTTTCTTTTATTCGTAATAAAAAGATTTAGACTTATGTATAATGATGTTCGTAAAGACCCCTGGCGACCTTTCCACCCACAATCAGTATAATAGCGGAATCTTGTTCAAGTAACTGGTATTTACTGTTATTATCCGAGAAGTCCTGCAATAAATTGTAGCTATAAAAGGGCAACCCAAAGCTTAAATAAAGGCTTTAGACCAAAAAATTATAGGAGAAAAAAATCGGCTCAGATACCAGTATATCCTGAAATTAAAATTCTATCAATAACCCCGAAAACTATAAAAGTAGAAAAGCCATCTGTATCTGGTGTATACTACAAAAGGTTTAAAATATCTAGATTACGAAAAAACATTACAGGTAATACACTTAGCTTGTCTGGTACATAATAACGCCAAATAAATAAGTGCAATCAACCGCTTTAAGCTTGAAGTTACGTTCAAAATGGCATCCTTTCGCCTTTACTTTTAGTGCCTATTTATCAAGTCCCTTTTCTGGTATTTTTGCGAAGACTACAGAGTAACCCAACCTAGAAGTAGAGGGCTCGCGATAGTTATAAGTTTTTTGAAAGATGGGCAATTGAAGGTTATGAAGCTTCTAGTTTGTACTGAGTAAAAAAAGGGGTCCCGAAAAGAGAATCCAGTAGGTCCACACCCGTTCTTTGTTAGTAAAGAGGTTTTTTCGTAATCTATAATATTATAGAAATTCTTGGTATTGAGAGTAACTCTAGTTTTATTATACAGAGGCGGATTCCCTTTTATAAAGCCTTAGTTCTTCTTGTGACTTTATAAAAGATAGTTGGTATAGGGCCCTTTTTATATACTTTCTGAAACTTCGGTCTGCTGAAACTTGCTCGAGAAAAGGATTCTTTTATTGCTATTGAGCTCTAATAAAACCTTCAAAACCAAGGTACTAATTGAAACTGCACGCTCTCCTTTTAAAAATTTAGTACATCCTCAGAAAAGGGCTCCTTAGGATACCTGGTATAGGGGCACACTTTTTAGTCGTACTTTTGAAATATAGGAAATTTGGAAGCGGAATACCTACGCTTATAGGGGCTTCTTTTAGCTTAATGTATTTAATCAAATATACACCCGGTAAATCAAAACGTAACCGAGGGGCGGTCGTAGGTTCTAAAAGCATGCTCTTTATAATTTAGTATTTGCTTAAAAAAGGAATGCACTTTTCAATTATGAAAAAGAAAGCCTTTTACCTCAAAAACCCTTCCTGAAAGATATAGTGAGATATCGGCTCGAGACTCTGCAATTTTATGTTAAAACAATCCGCTTCTATTTTTATCCGGGTTCCAAAATAATCAATAATTGCCGGTTTTGAACCTTTGTTAATTCCAATACCTACTGGGGGATTCTTTCCTCTTTAGGATCTAATATTTCTTAGAATAGATTACTAAAATATTCTGTCATTTGCTACCTAAAAAGTCTGTCTCCCTAGACAAACAAGCTTTAACTGCTCCTAATAATGAATCAGATATTTAGAAATTGCATAAGTAAACAAGATTCACTTTAGGAAAGTACGGTGGAGTGGAGTCTTATAATTTTAAGGGGTCGTAGTTTCAGAATCTCTGGGCTTACTCGACTTTAACCTTTTATCTGCGGAAATCTTAGACTTAGGGTCTTATTAGTAAAAGAGGAGCTTTTGATTAATCACAATTTTAAAAAAGGGGTATGCTTGTAAGGATAAAATACCAAAATTGAGTTTTCTAGGACAAGCGTAAGCTGTCATTTAAGGCATAGTCCTGAAGAAGATACAAGTGCTACGAGTGTGTCATGATAATTCATGAAAGTAGGAGCTAAAATGGGAGTCAGATATGCGGTAGTTAGACTAAAGAAAAGAAGGTATAAATTTTGAATATATTTGCGTTTGTATTAACTGTTAAGGAGTCCTTATAGATACTCTTTTTAAGCGCTCCTATTTTAAGGAATATAGCTTTTAAATTTCTGTTTTATTTGTTTTTATCTTCCCTGGACTCGTAGGAGTTCTCCACTTTACAGAAACCTGTTAGTTAGTTATTTCACTTCACCAAGAGAGTCCTACTCAAACGTATTGATCTTAATGCCAAAAAACTTTTTAAAAAAGAAATTATATAACGGAATTCTTCGCAATTTTATATACGAAAAACCCTTTTTTGGCTTAATTAATGAAATTTTGTTTTTATTTGTTACAAGAGTTCGAGCCGACTACTAAAACTCCTGGTTCTGCTAGATGGTATCTCCTTAACTTGATTGACTAGGGTTCACTGAATCATATAACAAGTACAATTTATTAGATCCTGGTCTCATGCCCCTCTCAAGGTTAGCCTTCCCTTAGTACATGCAGCCCAACTATACTTGTGTTTCTAGAACGAACTCCCGAAACTCTACTCAACTACTAAAAACAAGGGGGATTCCTTAGTTTTAGTACCCGTATTTGTACTTATTGATAATATACAAAAGAATAAGTAGAGAGTTTCATTCATCTAGAGTATATACTGTAACTACAAGGCATATAGTTTTAATTACTTTAATAGGTCAAATGAATTATTGATACCCTAGGAAAACCTTGTAAAAGAACTGATTTCATATCAAGAAATTCTTAAAAGGGACCCCCTATTAGCAGGCATAGGCCATACATATATTTCTGATCTCCTCTTAGTTAAAAGAAGTGATCTAGTTATAGTACTATTTAAACTTTTGGATCTGCCAACAATTCTTTTCTGTAAGCTAACAATTGAAACTGCAACTTTAAGACAAATTGAGCTCTAAGTGTGCTAAAGTTTTCTCTGTATTTTTCTCTTGTTTATCAGGATTTTGTTAAGTTGTTAATGAACAGTTGATCTGAGTTCTTATTAAAGCGTTATTATAATTTGAAAACAGAGCTTTAGCAGACTTTTCTTTTTTAGTTTGCGAATTCTTTTTACCTACAATTTTATGCATTAATTTTTTTAGATTATACTAATATTTTTGTTCAAGAGGACTTACCAGACAAGGATTTCTGCAGTTACTCTACCTGTAGGTTTTAAGAAAACGGTGTTTACATTCGTTTTAGTTTAGCAAAAGTCGTATATAAATATGGTTTAGTGAGGAGTTTTTCTGTCCTAATTAGGGTATACCAGCCCTAACTAGTTGATAAGGAGACACTGTTATTTTCTTTATTCTGAACTAAATTTCAAACTTTATCTTGGGAATTACCTAACAAGTTTTTACACAAATTCTTTAAGAGTCAGGATCCTTTCGTAGGAAATTGGGATACTTTACCTTATTTAGAGAGTCTAGCCTATATAAAAAAAGTAAGGAGGCGTGTCAGTATAATTCACAGTAACAAGAGGGTTGAACCTTCTACCCTTTCTTGTAACTGAATAAAATAGATTAAAACTAAATCACCTTATTAAACTAAGAAATTGCAGACCCGCCTTGGAACCTTTAATCTCTAGCTTAAACTCGATATGTACTCTTAGGATAACCCTTATTAGAGTATAGGTGGAACCCCCTCTGTATAGAAAAAATTCCATCTATAATAAAACACCCCAATACGCTTTTGGCTTCCCTACCTAATAGCCTAATAGAAAGCCTACTTTATTTCAATCTATCTTTTTACGCCGGTTCTGTGTTTTTTGAGTTACTGGGAGTTTTTTTTTTTTAAGAAGTACTCAGACAATTCCTATTTTTGAGCGAGTGTTAAATTAAAATAAAAACTTAAGGTATATAAAAAGTTACAGGCAGGATTGATGACATATTCATAGAACATTTTTCTAGTGTGTTCGACCTACCCCTATAGTGAAGGCTATTAAATTGTTACAAAAAACACCGAAATTTTTGAATGCTGATATAATATAGTACAAGAAAAGGTTCATAAAGTAGGAAATCGGTTCAGTAGGATCCTTTTTTGAGGTCTCTAGAACAATGTTCATAAACAATCGAGAGAGTATATCCTCTTCTGTAAACATAGCCAGCAGCATAAAATAAATTATCTAATAATAACTTTTCTTAATCAATCTAAAACGCTATAAAAAGCTTGTGACACTAGTCCCTAGGTACTAAAATCGTATTAAGTAAAAAGCTATTAACTAAAAAGTTAAGGAATTTCGATCTTTATAAAAACTCAACCCAAGGTTTTTCTATACTAAAACTAAGCCCGTATTTGCTTATTTTGCTTATTTTCCTAATATTCTAGATAAAAGTGCTTTACTCTCCATCTCTTAAACCGGACCAGAAAAAAATCAGATATGTTTTATCTGTGAATTAAGGTTCTTTAGAGCTTGAAAAGGGTTCTAGTTCAAAACAAAGAGAAGGGAAATATAGGTTGGCAACCACTTCTTTTGAATATGGGTATAGCTTGAACAAAAAAATACCTAAACTTTTTAGTTTATCGGAACCCTTGTCACTCGTCAAAGTAAGGAACTAAAGTAAGTATTCTACTTTTATAAATCTAAGGTTTTTTTAGAGTAACTAGTACTCATCTTTTTTTAGAATCTACCGACGAATCCTTTACTCAAAAGCAGTGCTAAGAAAAAGCCTATTAACTCCTCTTTTCATTCAGAAGTCCTATATTCTTATGGGTACTAATAAAAAGGAAAGGCTTTGCTTGATGATATAGAAAGACTAACTTTAGACCTAAATGTGGCCCTTTAACTGATATAATTGTGCAGAAACAGGAAAGTTTGACAAGCAGCGGGTCTATCTATATTAAATAGAGTTGTGTCGTACTCCTGAATTGAATAGAAAGGTAAACCAAATTCTTCCCTTTTTAAAACCTCTTTTGAAAGTCTAGTAAGTAGCCGAGTTTTTGTTATATTTGATAAAGTCAACAAATCCCCTCGTAAGCAGATAAATGTAGTAGAAGCACAAAAGCGGGTTCCTTCCCAAGTGTATCTTACTAGGTATCCTCTCAGATTTAAAGAAGTACCCAAAAACCTCCTTATGAGAAAATAAGTAAGCCGTAATAACCTAATAAGTACATATGGTGTATATCGAATTGCCACGAAAAGCATTATTTAGAGAATTTATAGCAAAGTTTTTCTTGAGCTTGGGAATTTAACACCGAAGTAGCAACAATAGGTAAGTAGTTTATAACTGCAGCAGGTCTCTTTGTTATTTTGTAATTCTATTATAAGTATTTAGTAAAATTAAGCCAGAATAATCGTTCTTAGCTTTAGAGGAAAGAAATGAGGCAATGAGATTCCGTAGTTTTACGCAGTGTTATCCTGTGATTTGTTAAATTTGTACGCGGATATACGTAAAGGTTCTTGTGATCGCGGGATTGGGCCTTGACCTTACTTATGAACTGATAAAAAGTAACTACATTCTGGAACTATATAAAAAGCAAGGATTCCTACTTTAAAGTATATTACTATCTATTAAATGCATACGAAATTCGAATGATGTTTCAACTTTAATGCAAGTCTAATTTTTATGAAAGTCTCTATAGGCTAGCACAAATTTATCTTTAGTTTTTATTTAGAAAACTCACTAACGAAAATCTCTTCTATAGAATAGCTTTGATCAGACCTTGACGTTAATACCCACTTTACGAGCTTCCTATTAAGCGAAACAGTACTTTATCTACCTATTACGCAAAGGTACATGCACAGGTTCCAAGCCCCCTCTTCTCTTAGTTAAGGATCAAAGGAAGTCTTATCTTTTTCTTCGTTGTAAAAGGACTCTGGAAAACACATAAATAGAGCCTAAAACCTTGAATAAACTTGTGCTTACCGATCATCAAAAAGGTGATTAATTATTACGTTTGTCATATTAGATACAAGTATTACTAAGTTTAAGAAGCGGGCTTACTATAATAAACTAAATTTTATGAGTACATTTTTCGAAGTATTTGAATAACGCGAGTCCTTAAGTACTTTAATTAGATCATTAAAAGATTTAAAGTTATCATAAGTACAAGATACTCTATTTGAGACAGTCCGTGCTACGCCAACAAAGTCAATCTATACTTGGGCGTACTTAACTTAGGTTGGGGTGTGTGAACACGAAGAAAGGAGCGTGTAATGCAAAATATACTTAGGATAAGGTTTGAAACATAACTCAACGTAAAAAGTGTACTAAGACGACAGGACATATGAGAATTAAAAAGCGCTCTTCTGTAAAAATTAAATTGAATTCATGTCAGGGGATAGTACCATTAGGAAAAAGCTCACGTTCATATGCAGCATACCCCTACTAAATTAAAGCAGAAGGTACTCTCATAATGAAGTCCTAACAAAACTTTCTAAAATTTCATAGTAATCTTTCCATCAAATAAGGCTTCTGGACCCCATTAGTCAAGAGCCGCCTATTCCTTTTACTTACCGAACATGAAAAATAACACATAAATAAAGTAATAGCCCCCCGTTGCAACAAAGGGGGCTTGCCAGTCTCACGGTTTTAGTCTGACCTCGCGTAGGAGCATTAAAAACTCTTGTTGGATAGAAGTGGGTATAAGGAGGGTGCTAATATAACAAGAAGAGGGGAATATACTTTAGATAAAGAAGGGGTCAGGCAACATCTTTTAGATGCTAATATTTTATTACTCTTTACTAAGCTAATTTAAGCAAAAACTCTTAACTAAAGTGAACTCCTTAAGTTTAATTTGTTTGGTACAGAGAACCTGAATTTTCTATAAATGTTATAATTAAAGACTTACTCTTATACACCAACACGGACCTACCAAAGAGATGTAGACTTTATTTTAAGGGTTTTTCTAAAACTTCGAAAGGAACTTCTTATAATTCCACAAAAAACGCTAGAAAACTTGAAATCTATGGGTTTACGCACCTCATCCTCAGGTTTTTAAACACTAGCAACTCGGTAACTAAAAGGCCGTAAGAGCGGCTCCTTTCTACAATAACTGGAGTTTTCCATTCCAGGCTCAACTCTTCTGTTTCTTTACTCTCGAAACGGGCTTTCTATATTAGAATTCTATTTAGATAAATGAGGGGAACCCAATAAATAATAAGAAGAGACCTCTCAAAGAGTCTGCAAACACTTGGCAGGGAATGCCTATAAAAGCTCAACAAGATACTGGCATTAACCTATTTTCGAAAAGTTCTGCTAATAATTACAAGTTATCACATCAATTTTAGTTAGAAATTCCTTTTTTCTCTCTTGTTAGGATACTTTTAGCAGCTTAGTGAGAAAGCGTTTATACCCAACTGAATATAGATAATGTGCGCTTTATAAATTCAAGATGGTAAAAAACCCTCTAGTTATAGGAGAAACCGAACCGAGAACTTAGGCACTCCCTAATTGACTGAGAAATTACTCTGCAATATCTAACCAATTCCGCAAGAAATGCAGATTAAACTAAATTTTAGCTCGGAAATAGGTATCAGGACTCCATTGCGTAAGAGTTATATTATTCGTGATACTCTTTTTATCAAAGGCCTATAACTATAAAGTATCCACATTGGCTTTGCAAGTAAAATAGATCAGAGTAATTCTTAATTTCAGTAGGCGATCGCTGTTTCGAGTTTCTCTTTATATATGAAATAAACCACTTTCTTAAATTTAAAAATTAAAAAGTGAAATGTCGGAAGGTTAAACATTAAGTAACATAAGGCCACTGCACCCATAGTAAACGCCACAAATTTAACCTCCTATTTCTGATTTAAACCTGTCTAAAATCAAGATGTGTGAGTAGAACGAAAAGAGATTCCCTGCAATAAATAAATGCTGTTTTTTTTTAACCACGAGTATACCTTTCATAAAAAGGTTCCTAATAAACTTGACAGGTATTTTCAACCATTGACACTTAATATTTTTAGTTAAACTATACAGGATGCGTATTCAGAGACTCCAGTAGCTAATACTACACTTTCCCTAAAGCTTAACTAGGGTTTCTTTTCTTTACATAGAGTTTTCTCACTGCAAGGGTGTTTTTAAAAACTTACTTTTGTTATAGTTACCGGAATTCTTAAAAAGAAATATAAAAAGCAGTAGCTTAAAGGTAAACCTTGGAACAAGAAAAACCCGCATACTGAAGCTCTTTTTTCTTAATATTATTAGCTTCTAAGACCGGTAGTTTTTTTACTAGAGAGATTCGCTTTTGAGAGCTGGGTATCGAGTATCCTAAAGCATTCCAACCCCTTATTAAGAATTAATTAAAGGCTTAGTTTAATCAAAAGGGTATATCCCTTTTTTAGGAGTAATCTGAGGCGGAAGAGCTTGACATTGTATTAAATGCTCCTCAAGACCCTCTGGATACCTAGTCAACAAGGACTCTTTTTAGTATAATTACATTAGAGACCTCCTTCCTCTATATTTAGCTAGAACGAAAATAAAGGGGGAAATTCCTGCCAAATTAATCCGGATTTCCCTTTTTCTCTAACCTTTAAATGTTATATGCCCGCATATGGGTTTTAATTCTAAGCAACGAGCCTAAGATTCCCGTTGAATTATGCTAGAGTTATCGACTTTACTAGGCACCCCAACTCGTGGTATGAGCAAAACGTATGCGGCCTAAAATGTCCGCTTTCCTAATTTACCGGGGAAAACTCCTACTACTTTGAATAGTTTCCTAGGTTCTTAGTAATGTTGTAAATTAAGTTCTCTTATTCATTTGGTTCCTTTTTCTTTTTTGTTACTATAACAAATCTAGGAAAAGTCGACTAGGCAACCAGAATTCTATAATAAAGGCAGACCTCTTCGAAGCATCGAACAACTAGGTACCAGAATCAAAAACCCCTAATTTTGAATACGACAGAGTTCTTATATTTACTTTAAAAGCAAGTGCAAAACTCATAAATAGAGTTTCAATAAACAAGATTTTTTTCATTAAGAGTGGGCTATATATCCTATAACTTGTATAAATCAGTAAGCTCCTCTTAAAAAAAAAAAAAGACTTTTAAAGAACTGCCCTCAATAGTCAGAGCTTCTAAGAATTACCTAAAAGGGTGCAGGGGTCCAGGAAAAAGGGCTCTTTCATGCACTTGAGCTAGATATCTTATCTTGAGCCACCAGTTATTATATTAGTAAGTTTTTCATCAATTAAAAAAAAGTAAGCTCTATATCCCGGAAGACTTTGTAAGTATTTTGTTTTAATTTTTTGTCCTTTGGATTTTAATTAGAATAATGGAGAATTCAAAGCCCCAGCTTAACTTAGATAGTAGCAGAACTAAGCCTTTTTTTTTTATTTTAAAGTGGATATCCCAAATGCTTAAAAGTACTAAAGATATATGAAGCAAACTAAGAACCAACACGCTAGTCCAGCTATTTTACATATAGTAAAGATAAAAGCCAGGAATACTCTTCTAAAAATAAAAGTTTGCACAACCTTTTAAACATTTCCGTTAGGTCTTATATCCGCCAAAGTATTTCCACTTCGAAACAATCTTATAGGTCAATATAAACTATAATATTCAGGCATTCCCGGGGCTTATGAGATCTTAAACCACAATCCTTTATAAACACTTAAACATCTTGCACAATAGCTATCGCAGAGCCATCCCCCTTGCTCTCTATTGCAACTTTTCTCTTTTACACTATAGCTTTCAATTCCTCAGGAACTCCTTCGAATAGAAACATAAAAGCCTATAAATCTTAATAACTAGAACACCCGGTAAGAGGTATACAAAAGCTACAGAAAACAACCGAGGCTGATAAGTAAGCTTCTTTTTTTGTTAACACTCAAACTTTCTCTCATTCAAGTCGCATAAATGCTTATAAAGAAATTTAATCTAAGTTTCCTGGAGTAGGAACCCCTTTAAAAAGCAGAGGCTTACCTAAAGGTTTTTATATTTACTATAATTTTTTAAAGCACTAAATACAAAAAAAAATTGTTGCGTAATAGAGTTCCGAATCTTTCATGAGAAGTAAGAGCTAACTATATTTTGGGGGTTCGACCAGACTTAGTATCATCATAGGGGCTCCTTATTCCGAGTTAAAGTTAAAGGAGGGTCTTGACTTGATCAAGCAAGAAAAACGGATTAAAAATTCCCGGGTAAATGTCAGCATATAAAGTGAAGTGTGTTATTAAACACTTGTAATTCTATGGTCCCAATTTTAAAGTCTAAAAACACTAATATTTAACAAGCTCGAATTAGGAAACTCTGCCGCATTTTTTATTTGAGTTAAGGTTTAGAAAATGAAGCAGGAAATTTAACTACAGAATGACTTAGATCATAGAGAATTTTTGTACTAGTTGAACCGCGGACAATCCTATATGTTACCGTATGCGCTACACCTGCAGTTTCAGTAATGCATTTATATCTACTGAGTACGAAGAGAGGAAGAACCCGTACTTCCAAACCTAAGGAGCGCTGCTAAATTTCTTGTTGCTTGGCTAGGTAGAGACCCGGTTATATAGCTATAGCCCTTATTTCTGAGAGTGGATTGGAGAGTCAAAACTCTAAGGAAAATCGCATTCATTGATATAAACAGAATCTTTTGCTTAACTCTGCCATAGTAAAGCCTTATGTATACCCTCCTTTAACTAGAACAATATATATGACTGAGCAAACTAACCCTTTTCGAGTTATAAGTTTTTTTATTACTAACTAACGGGCTTCTTAAAAAAAAAAAGCATTCTATGGCAATCTTAGTTCCTTATTTCTTTATGGTATCTCTAAATTAATAAATCTTAGGTAAACCTGGGTGTAACCAAACCCCCAAGCGAATGGGAATAGCTTAAGGATTTCCTTGTACTTTTTGCTTTTTGCTGTTTACCTTTTATCCTATGTAGAAAGAATCCTTAATTTATCACTACTTCAAATCAAAACCCTAGAATACAGGGATAAGCTGCTGGGTTTTTTTGATACACTTTTATCTCTTTCTTAAGCTTCAT
The DNA here is from genome assembly GCA_036897465.1 of Pelargonium australe. Classification (NCBI taxonomy): domain Eukaryota; kingdom Viridiplantae; phylum Streptophyta; class Magnoliopsida; order Geraniales; family Geraniaceae; genus Pelargonium; species Pelargonium australe. Next base: position 31,590 of record JAYMTH010000020.1, read on the forward strand.
ACAGGAAGAGTCATTTTAGATGTGGAAATTTAAGTATACCTTCTAAATTCAGAGTTATGTGGGGAGCTCCTAGGCTAAAACGAACTTCTGTTCACACAAGAATTGGCAGATAAAACAAAATATATCATATTTTCATGACTGCATCCCACAAAAGAGATACCACAGAAACCCTTATAAATATCTGTTATAAGCATCCTCTACTGCCCCTCTTCGAAGACTGAACTGTCGTCCTTTATTACAAGATTATAAGGCGTGACTAGATTTGAGCCAGTCAGCAGAGGATAAAATTACTTCAAAATAATAGGCTTAGTGGGACGCATATAGTAAATCCCCGATTGGATACCCGTATTTAAGTCTTTAACTCTTTTTTTTAGAACTCCAGTACATATAGAACAAATAAAAGCATTAATCGATATCTAAGAGTAGCCATTGATTTTTCCCAAATAGCACAATTATACTTTAATTCTTGTGAATCCTAGTTACTAAAAAAGTATTACCTTGTCGAACAAAAACCCTATTATTAGAAAATCCCCTGTACAGGGTTTACCCTTTACTTGCCCGAAACTCTAAATAAAGCCCAAACACTGCACCGAGTTAACAGAGAAGATTCATAAATTCTTTTTATTTCAAAATCTTGAATGCGGATAAAAAAAAATCTAACTAAAAGCTTCCCTTTATTTCAGATACCTCCTTAGTTCCCTCTATTAAAAAAATACTTTAAAGTAGTAACTTTTTAGTAAAAAGGGTTTTTCCTTAGTGAGTAATGGAACCCCATGACTCGAGATAGATGCATTCCACGACATTACAATCTTTATTGTCAACTTTTTTACACTATATTAAACGATTCCTTTTTCCGTGGGAGGTGAAACCAGAGGAACTGGGGTTTCAACCCGCGACTGCTTGCTTAACAGCTGAGCGTTCTACCGCTAAACTTTTTGAGAAAAAAACTATTGCCAATAGATAAAGTAATTTTAAACTAATGACACGCAGATAATAAGATTCTGCTTCATATACAAAAAAATTAATGAAATTCTTAATTTGGGTTAATACTAAGGTATTCCTTCTTGTTTTAGGACCCTTCTCGGGATATATTTCTATGCTAGAATACAAGATCAAATCGGACTTGCCGAATGTATTTTCTCTGGGTATAGTATAATACAAATTAAAGTGGAAAGTAAAAAGAAAAGCTCGAGTTATAGTAAATGAATTGAGAGGTACATCTATACCAGCTAGCATAATTTCTAAGTGAGCTTCTTTCGAGAGCTATAAAAAGAGGGTATTCGGGCTGTGGATCATATCAACTCAAAACCAGGGTAATCCGTGTAAAATTTAGTTTAACTTGCAGTGTCTGTTAAGCAGGAATTTGTAACAATTTGCTTCGATTTAGTTATAGAGTATCCTACAAGTTATATAGTAAGGTAAGAAAAACTTCCAGGTTTTATAAATTGTATAGCTTATGGAGGAGTCTCTTATATCAGAAACTTCGGTTACGATCGTGTAAAAGAACCCTTCGTATTAAAGAGGTAGTTTATTAATCTTTGTAAATAGCAGAATATGTTTTGTCATATCAGTTCCTAAATTGTTTATATACAAGTACAGAAATTCTAAGGAGGTGAAAAAGTGTATAAGGACAGCCCTAGCATTCTTTAGATATTGTACATATAGCAATAAAACTAGAACTTAGTACCCCTTTTTACTTCATTATACCTCATACTGAGTAACGCTATTTGAACTTAGTATATTTGCGTTATCAATTCTAAATAATTACTCTTTTTAAAGGCATCTCAATGCCCGATACAAATTATAAACGGAGACAGTTATATACTGGTATCAGAAACGGCGCTTAATTAAGACCGAGCAGACAACCAACTTCTTTTTCTTTATTTAGCAAGCAAGACTTTTTCCTTATAAACACAGAATACTAGGAAATCCGGAGATATGATAAAAACAGGTCTCAATTCTTACCTCATAAAAGCCTAATTTTAGATAAGTACGTTTACGCCTTTTTGAGAAGCACCCCTTGATTTTTTGTACTCTTAGGAGTAAAAAGGTATCAAAGGGATCCCATAATATGCCTATTGCGGGAAATTTTATGAGGCCTTTAATGATTCCTTTTTTTAAGATCGTTACCCTTTTTTAAGATTAACGATGTATTTACTAGCTGAAATAAGCTTATATAGTACAGATAATACAAGTGGAAACTTAACTTAAGGAGGAATATCTATGCAAAAATATAGTCCTAGCATGTACTATTTTGGGAAAATCCTTTCCTTTTTTTTTATTAAGTCCTTCCTAGTATACTATTTATTATAGTATATTAGAGTCGGTATATAAGATAGTAGGATGTAACAAACTTTCTAAACTACTTAGGAGAAGTGTAATAGAATCCAAGGAACTAAAAGAATTTGAACTAATTGGGCTTTTCTCTGTTCCTAAATTTAGATATAGACACAAAGCAAGAAAAACCCTATACTTCACAGGTAGGATATACGCCGCAGACTATTCTGGACTCCTTCCTAGCTTCTAACACTACCGCGTCCAGTAGTCGAAGAAGTACTATGAACCCCGGCTTTCGTGCTCTATATACTATACTCAGCGTTTATTTACTTTTTGATAAGTAGTGATACGGACCTTTCTGATTAAAGCACAAAAACTTCAACTCCTTTTAGAGCTAGCTCAAGATTAAAAGGTTTGCCTAAAAACTTTTATAGGAATTCTTCTTAATTTCAAGTCAAAGTGGTTCGTTTGTATATGCTTTGGTGTATTTTTGGAATATAGAGCGAATAAGTTGCGTAAGATCCAGACAAAGAATAAGCCTCCGTTGGGTACTGCTTTTGGATGAACCTGTCTCGAAAACGATAGGATGCCTTCTCACAAGTAGAAAAAGGTGCGCTTTAAACTTTAGAGACTATAATAGTGCCTCCTTTTTTCTAACGACTCGTATATATTATACAAATTGAAACAACAACAGGAAGCAATTACTCGTAAGTCTACTTACTTAATTTACTTATGAGACGGGGCACCGGTAAGTGTGATTTTCTCGTTACTAAAGCGCCTTTCCCTTTAATCGAGAAAATGCCAACCAATAAAGGGTTTTCGGCAAAAAGTCCAGTTTTAAATGCATATCTGTTTGTTTTGGCAGGCAGGAGAGTTTTTATTTGTCTAGGCTTTTCCTTTATTTGAATTAAGCAAGTATAATGACTTATTATATGATTACAGTTAAGAAAAGGTTTAATATATTAACGAGCACCCTCTTATATTCGGACTTCGGTGCGAACTCTCTTATATGAGGATATAGCAAGCGGCTCGCTTGTATAAAAACTTCCAAGCTACACTGTTACCTAGGACGATCCGGGTTAATCCCTAGAGTTTCTACTTACCGAATTAAATTGCGTTGGGCTTAGTACAGGATACACTTGTGAACTCATTTTTTTATCAGTAGTACAAAAAGTAAGGGGGTTATATGAGCATAATTCCTGCAAAACCTGTTAAAATCTAAAATTCCTGGAAGATCGGCAAGAGATAAAGGAGTCTGAGACTATTCAATATTCTACTACTTAAATTGAATCAAAAAGAGGGTGCCATTTCGCTCATCTAGAAATCCTTATGCTTGGCAGTAGATAAGGCAGATTTATAGGTATCCCTTGTATAAAGAATTTATTACCGAATACCGAGTCTAATAAAAACAAGGAGGAACTCCTCAAATGGTAAAAGGCTCAAAGTTTACCTGAGGTACTCAAAAACAACTGCTAATCAGAGGGATTGTTTAAACTCCTACTCTAACTAAGTTTAGTTTACGCGTTAGTAAAGAGAGTGACAGTTATTTCAAGATATGTGAGGAAGACTTCGGATTTTATTTAGTAAAGATATTGTAGGCAGTTACTTAGTTCACTGCTTTGTTTCACCTCGTCATCTCAATAGGAAGTTTCAAAAAGCTTTTTGTTTTCTTAAGCTTCTTTTCTTTAAATATTGCACTAAGTTCGACTTGAACCTATGATCTTTCTACTAGGATTCCTTTGCTCTACCACGGATCCCTTTGGTTCCATTCTTGTAAGCAAAGAACCCTTTAATATATAGAGTATTAGTTATAGGAAAAAACCCCTTAAAAGAGGGTATACTTTACTCAAGAATTTCCTCACTTTCATAAAAGCTAAGTTTCTTTATCTAATTTTATAAAGCAAAGGAAGAATGGATGGCTACTCCTTATTTTGTAGGAATTGAAGTCTTGTAAGTGCCTTTTATATTATAGCTTTCCGTTCTAGCGCGAGACTACCTTAGCCTTAAGAATTCGTACACCTAGGAAATTCAGGGAATCCTTTAATAGCAAACAAAGCAGCGATATGTGGACCTGTAAGATAGTTCAGTGTTAGAGCGGTCGGTTGCTCATTGAACGGACGTAGGTTCGAACCCTCCTTAAGCCGGTCTTTTGGAATAAAAGAAATTAGCAGCTGTAGCAAGGTGCTCACATAATTAAGGAATACTGAATATTTATTAAATATCCGGTAATTTTTAAGAAATAATTTAGGATTTAGGTATTAGATTTCTCAACTAATAAAATTTTTATGTCTAAAGTACTACTATAAAAGCCCTCTTTATTCATAATACTATATCTAGAACGGAGTCTGTTATCAATTCCTCACACTTATTTTTTTTTTCATTGGAGTTTTATAGCTGAAATAAAGCCTTTCTTTACTATTTTGTACCAATCCCAAAACCTCCTGAATTTCCTTGGTTAAGGGATATCGCAGCATTACAGCATTCCCTACTAAACAAAGCGTCCTCCAGGTAGTACTAAGATCCCTTTTAAGATTTGGAATTTCGTTATAGTTTCTTCAAGACTATATTAGCACAGAGTTCTTACTATTCGTTTTAAGAAAAGAAGCTTCATCACTTTTGCTAAACAGTTTTTATCGCGAGTACTAACGAATACACCCAATTTAGTTAAGTTTTATTTCCGAGAAACCAGAATTAATATCTAAGCATGCTAGGCTCTTGTCTCGTATAGAGAGCTCTTGATAGGCTGTTTTTAGAAATATTTATCTATTACTTACCTGCTTAAATCTTAGAAGGAGACTCCTGGCTTTTGCACTTAACTTTTATTTTGTAAAAACCGACGTATTTCTACTCTTTTTATAGACTTTCTTTAAAACAGGATCGGGAAGAATAAAACAGACTTTACTTTAGATTCCGTATTCCTTTTAATGATTCTCTCAAATAGCTATATTCATTTACTAGACTTGCTCTATTAAAACTGAGATTTAGTTTTTGGTATAAATATAGTAGAATAGCTTTTCTGTACTCGGAATTCTAGGGATCCCTTCAAATAATACGGGGCTAAATATACTACCCTGCTATCATCTATAAGAGTTGTCATTAATTTATATCACCGAAGCCTTTTATAGAATAGGATCTTCTTGTTTGTGTTATCCTTTCCTTTCTCTTATGAGAAAACAATAAATAGCTGACATACACTACTAAAATAACATTGACAATTATTAGGAAGACTTTCAATACGGTAACTCCTAGATAGAACAATACAATATAAGTACAACTAGTTTAAAAAGAGTAATTGCTTGATTTCGACCTCAGCTAAGATCGGAGTGCTATAAAGGATCCTTAATGCACTTTTACCACTAGTGTTTACTTTATCTGAGACTGACTCAAGCCCACTAAATACAGATAAGAGAAAAGTGCGTTTCCTTACTTAGTTAGCGAAGGCTTTCTAGCTATGCTGTTGTTATATACTTGATTATTTTACTAGAATTTAGAATACAGGCTTCTCTACCTTATTCTTTAAAACCAAATGTTATGAGCTCCTTGGAGGTCCTAGAAAGGATCCGGAAGAAAACTACCTATACTTTCAAAATAGGAAACAAGGGAACAAGAAAGCAACTAACTTAGGTCTCTGTCTTTTTATTAATACCCGGACCCTCTTTAGCTATACCCGTATTCCTACGTAGTTAGGGTATCTATTACTCTTACTAAGGTTAAGATGTATTCCCCCACTGTCTTTGTTGTGACTGACACGGAAGGGGTTAGCCTTAGAGATATTGGATAATCTAACTCTTCCTGACTGCAGCCGGAGGAAGGTTAATGTAAATATAATATAATGCTAGAACCTAGATTTCTATTAAAAGTCGAAACTAAAACGCCTGGAAACTTGATTTTCTACTTAATTCCCTACCCCCCTTTTTTATTATCTGAAATCGGAAACCTGTGACCCAAAGGAGCGCAAGTATACAAACCTACTCCCTCTTCTCCTATGACCAACCCCTGATTTGGATAACACTTTACCACGTGAGATAAAATAAGTTTTTGGTAAAGTGATGCAACTGTCTGAGATTCTTCTTGATCCTCTCTTTCCTGCTGCAGTTTATAAAGGTCGACTTGAACCAATGACTTTCGAGACTTTTTTTGTCGGTTAAATTACCACTTAAAGCCCGGACTAAATGAAAGCAAAATCCATTATGTCAGTCAAACCTGCATTTCAATTACATTACCTTGAATAAAGCGAAGTGGAACAAGCCAAAGATACAAACTCGATATTTAGAGTCTAAGCTGGTAATTTGATTAGTACTTTAAGAGGGTGCCTGCTCTCTAGAATTACGTGTTAGAGTTCCCTGTTATAACCTTATTGTGACGTAAAAATTTTCTATCTAAGTGACTTTTAAATTTACTATATTCGGTTTTATCTTAAAGATTAGGGGATTCCAGTTATGAGGCTCAGTCAAAAACCTAAACGGAAAATTTAATAAAGAGTCCTTATATAATAAAGTACCCCGTAGACTAAGAGTAATATACTTATTTTCCTCATTTCATAGGCAATCTTAAGACCATTTCCCTGTGCGTCCGTTCTTTAGAAATCGCAAAGGGACTTGCTTAATTACTAAAGGCTCTCAAGTCAAGGCTTAAGGCAGGGCTGTTCTACCCAGTCAAATTGTGTTCAAATTGATTATAATTTTATGAGTATCGAAACCATATGGAAGATTACACCTAAAAATTGTATCTTTAGAACCAAAATCCGGGTAACTTCCGTGTTACTACACACAAGACAAAATAGAAATTGAAGGTGCTTGGATAAAGCCTCCTTAATTATTGCAAATACACACTTCTAAATTAAACATGACCTAAGAGAAAGGCCTTCCTTTTCGCTATACAACTAGCTCACTTTAGAAACTCCGCGTTAGCTTAGCGCGGGTACCTTATTAAAAACTACTCAATAAAGTTAATAAAACTAAGAAAAGGCTTTCATTTTGTTCACACCCCTGGATACTTAAGATTTTTACAAGAAAGACGCCCCTTATACACCGTGGGGAAAGCCTTAACCTTAGCAGTATTGGATATTAAAAATGACGTAGAACCCTTATTGAATAGCTCGTCTTTTCACTAACAAGGACGACCAAACAAAAGAATATATATTGAATTTAAATAAGCATTACTTTTAGTTACTGTATTTTAGTTATAAAAAGGCATTCCAGGAAGAAAACTGTAAGTAAGCGCTATTCAATAACACTTAAGCATTGTTCTAATGAATTCCTTATCTTTAGTCCTTTAGAAAAACAATTTACTTACGGTAAAATTCTCTTTTCTCCCCTAAGCCCATTCTTCCTTTTACGGAGAGCAGGAGGTCCTTATCCTTAAGACTATAAGAACTATTACATTATGGTAATACATATTTTATCTCCTTCTCTTTTTCTATACAATAATTCTTTATCAACAAAAGGAAGAAAAGGAACCTCTCTACTTAGCTACCACAGGTATAGGTTTTTTGGACTTCTAAGATACAGCTTAAGACTGCTAAGAAGGGTTTTTTAAGGTTGGAGCAAGGTTTGACTAAGAAAATGAGAGGTAATACAAAGAGTGCAGCAGTTACAACAAGTAAAGCTCAAGGAGTATAGTCCCTAAGATAAAGTTTGGGTATTATTAAGATTAGAATATGAAAGGTTAAGAGTACAAAGAATTTCTATGCTTTGAGCAAATTTATGAACAGTTAAAATATAAGCTAATTTCGCTTCTAGAGTAGCAAATAAATACAGAATCTTATAAAAGTACTGCTTCACTTAATTGTTGGATTTAGAAATGTTAATGAATTTACATATATGACTCCGCCCCGGCGCAAAGTAATTGAAAAATTATAGTACGAAAATGAGTTTGACAAGTCCTCGTTACTTTCCCCCGACCAGGATTTTCAAAATTTCCGGTAATTGTGTAACTGGTATAAGAGCCCTTTTCTCAGGTACATACAGGGTTCCTGTTTTATCTCATATTATATTCAATCCAGAGAGGAAATACTCTTCCTATTATCTTCTATCTAATTGATAAATGGAGTAATTGAATAGTTTAATCAAAAAAACTCTCGTAGATAGCCATTCCATTCACTGTGATTCTGCACTTTCCTTCCTTTTGACGAACTCAAAACTAGAATCAAGCAAGCATTTGATACTGAATTAAAACAAAAAATTTCAATTAACTGAGAAGGGGTAGGAGTCTAAGAAAAAAGAGTAAGCTATAAAGGTTTTGAATTGTAAGATTTAACTTTGCACTAGTATTTCAGAAAGATCCCCGGCTTATGTTACTAGAATATGCATAAAAAGGAGAATATAATAAGTTGTCTCCTATTAAGTGTTAAGTAGAAAGATTTACGAATTGAATTTTATATAACTTTAAGAAATCCTGACTTAACCCTTTTAAGCCGGCAATATAATGAAATCGCTTACATGGAGTTTAGCAAAGTGCGCATATTATTTCCCTGTCCGTGGATGAGTCAAAAAGTATAAAACCCAGAACTTCCTTATATCCTCTTTAATAGCAGAAATTCTATGAGTTTCAGTGCCCCTAGCAAGCATAGGTATAGAGGGGAAACTAACAACTTTCCTCGAAAGAGAATAGGACCTAACCTTGTAAACTTAGATGGCTAAAGAAGTGGAGAAGGTAAACACAGAGTTTTAGACTTAATCTTTTTTTTTTTTCGTTTTGTTCCTGGCATTTATAGGCTCCCAAATACCTTTTTATTGTTATTGGAATCTAGTATCTTTTTAGCATTGATTTTACAAGTGTATACCCTCCCCCTTCTTGAAATGGACAAAGACGACGGGTTCGGTTACTGCTTGGTTGTTATAAATTAAGTGGAGAGTCTGGCCGAGGTCTTGTCAAAATCTTACTATTATACTTAGGGAATACTCTAGCAATTATACCAGTAGCGAGAAAAGCTTCTTTTTAAAACACAAGGAATACTCTTACGGTATAAAAAGCTTACACAATAATTTAAATTCGAGTTAGTTGTCTAAGACTTCGTGAAAACGGGGGTCTCAAGACAGTTGCATCGCTTTCCAAAGAACTCCTTTGTCATGTGGTAAAGTGTTATTAAAGTTATGAGGCGGACAAAGGTTCGAATACCAATCCCTCTTAAAGAATCCGGCCTAAACCCTATTTAGTGCGCTACCCCGAGAGTCCAGAGGTTGGGACCGCAAAATCCAGAAATAAAAAGGTACTATCCGATGCCAACAAAAGAAATTAGTTTTATACGAAACAGGAGTTCTTCTGAATAGTATACAACCATTCTACAGAGAAAGTCCAACCGTTACAGGTTACTCTATAGGAACTTCTACTAAACAAATCTAATTTTCGTTTTGATAGATGAACGATATAAACATATTAGCAAACGACACTACCTGTATTTAGAACCCACTTCTTAACTGTCTTTAACATGCCCAAGTCCTTCTGAGGGCTCCGTTATAGGAAAATTAGTAAAACTCTCTAAATCATAGGATCGATTCGCTTAATTAGAAAGGCAAACCCTTTATCGCACGGTCGGGCTTTTCAGGAGTTTCTGCTCAGTTTTTAGAAGCTCCCGTCTGATAGAATTAAGTTAGGCTTGCTATATCATACATAATGCTAGGTTTTCTATAATTAGAGTGTCTTTTATACCTATCTTTAGTCTTTAAAGTTAACCCTTAATAATAAAGTAATAGGACGGGGTCCCTTATACAAGTAAGTTTGACCCTAACAGGGGAACCCCCTGGGGGAGTACTATATGCAATAAATTTATTCCTTTTTCTTATGTGTCTAAAGTACTACTAGTTATAATAAAGCAGAGTAAACCCAATAACATTTAATAAGAACAGCCTTTAGCGTTTACTAATCCAACTGATGAACTGAACTTAAAAAGGGTTCTATTATTACCACGAGCCAAAGAAGCTAAGAATTTCGTAAAAGTCCAGATAAGAATGTCCAATTCGTGCGAAGGTCTGGGGAGGTACCGAGCCGTGTGAAATTGGAAATCCTATAGTTCAAATGAGCGGCTACCACGGGGTATTCTTCTTGTTTCAGTTTAGCAAATAATGGATTTTTCTCTCATCTGAGTTTGAGCTTTATTTAGTAAGCTTACCAAGAACTGGAGAATTGTAAAGAATTCGAGATACCCGAGCCGAGCAGGCTATCGACAACAAACAAGGAAATTATCCAGCTATGTTTCACCTATGTTATTGACTTATTTCTAGGCCTTCTCTAGTTCGGTTAATAAAGGAAAATTCGTAAGCGGGGCAGTTCTTTAATGTGATTACTCGTATTTTTAAGGTACAGAAGGAAAATCCTCTAAAATTAAAACTATTCGGAGGGTACCCCTTTTATATTATAAGTATCAAGTAGACTAATAGTTCATAAAATCTAATAAAGAGCTTAATATTAAGGAAATTCAGAAACCAAGAGATTGGGATTAAATTAACGGGGTTTTTTCCATTTAGTTCATGTATTGGTATATCCAGAGTTCAAAATTCCGGAGAAAAGGAAGAATATAGTAGATACTGTAATTAAGGACATACCTCCTAAAAGGAGTCTGGTTTGCTTGCTTGATTAAACGTTTAAGTGAGGATATACTTTCCATAGAAAATCGGTAGTTTAGGAAGGGTCGGCAATATAACTCCAAAAATCACGTAAATAAAAACCAGCAGAAAGTCGAGAATAAGTTGAAAATAGAGTACTTTTTTAAGAGACTTCTTTGAAACCGGGGTGAGGTAGAAAAACGAGTAGTCTTAAAGTCAGACAAGGATAAGTGTGCACTAGGTATTAGGTACTTATTAAGGCTGGGTTTCTAAACTAACTCAAATTGCTATTAATGAGTGTTGATGACTCTTACAATAGCAAAGCGTTAATTTGAGCACTCCAACCGAATCTCTTGTAAAACAGACCTCAAAACAAAAAAGTGCTATAACTTTCCTTTTTGAAATAGTTTGAAATAGAAAGAATCACCTTGTATTCTATATAGGAACCCTGTAGATATAACCTCTAGCTAGATGCATGCCGGTCTACAAAGTGTATCCAGCGCGAGGTAATTAAGATCCAGTTTTTACTCTATATCTTTAAAAGAAGGATTTCTTCTTAACCTTGTAATTACCAAATTACACTAAATAAGAATAACCAAGTGCAGGTATTACTCAATTTGTGAACGAATATTAGCCATTTTCTCACTTCATAATTTAGGGTTTTCGGTTTCAGGAATTCAAGTATCGAGGGTAGTCTCTCAGATTAAGAAAAAAATATAGCTACAAGGAAAACTGTTGGATGTAGCCTTTTCCGCTACATTAAAACATTCCCTAATTGATCTGTACTTCTTAGATATTGTCTGCCCTTTTACCTATTTTACTATACTTGGGCTTAGTTTAGTATAAACCTGTCTGTAGTATGATGAAATTTCTTTTGAAAATTGTCCTTGCTCGAATGTTTATTATTCAACGTATAACGCAGAAAATCTAAATATAGAAAGTAACTCTTCAAGGTCCTCCTTTTATTCCTTTAGAGATCCTTCTTATTTAGCTGACCGCGGCTTATTATAATAGTAGCTTACCGTATAAGGTCCCTCAACAAAGGATTTCAGGAATAGTTCACAATTAGTATTTTACTAGTTAAAACGAAGGAATATTAGTTAATCAAAATAAGATACTTAGTACTCTGGGATGCTTACTTTAGCTTTAGAAAGAGTTCTTATATTAAAGCTTATATAACCAAGGACTCCATAGCGCGTAGTTGTTTAAAGGAATTCTTTAATATCTATTTCTAGAGAGAGACGTAGTACAGTAAATTTGAAGTAAATAACTTGAATAAAATAGAAGAAATTGCAGAATCCTTATAATAAATCGGTATTTAGAAAAGAGTCAGTTTCAAGAATAAGCTAAGCCTTTCCCCAATATGAAACTAGAAATGAATAGGATTATGACTGCCACTTCATCCTGATAGGTTAATCAAGGCTACCCCCACCGTACCACATACCGCATATATCCTGTCGTCTAGGGGAAGTCAAACAATGTAAGTTAAATAATTTTTAATTCAATTGAGAAGCTATAAAGTACATCAAACGACAATATATCTGTAAGATTCTTATCAAAAATTTAAAGAATTCTTAAGTGGATCTATTCAACCAGACAAAGCTTTAGTTAATTACTTGTCAATAAGTAGGATTTTGCTATATGATAGCCAAAACTAGTTTTTTCTTACGCAGAGCTAGGAATAAGACAAGGAATTCAGTTTCATTTTAGCAGGTGTCTTAATTCCCGAGGAGATACCCAAATATATCAAAAAGAGCTGTCTCTTTTATTTGAAAAAACCCTAGTTATAACTTTACCTTCATAGGTTTATAGACTTCTAAGGCCTATCCGCTAGCAGAGGATCTAATATCTAATGCTAAACTTTATAGGACTATAACAGGGTTAAGACTTAGATTTCTTTTGTGGAGTCTTAAAAACTTAGAGTAGCCTGATCGTTACAACCATTATTTCCTAATTTTTAAGAACTTGCTTCGAAATAGGTACCCGTTTATATTTTTATTAATTTGGATTTGAGCATATAGCCACTCCGTTAACAACTGAACACTCTACCGGCGAGCTTTTTGAGGACGGTGACTAACGAATCATAAAATATCTCCTTCTTTTTATATTTTATAATAAACAAAAACTAAAATATTCGTCACTTTAATATACATTTTCAGGCAAGCCCTAGTATATTTGAAGTCAGGTTATGCAATTAGAGTACGTGTTATCAGCAACTCTTAGTATTTGTACAGAAACCGGTATAGATATTGAACAGAGTTGGTTCAAATGCATAATCTAAAACCTCGTTTAGCCGGTTCGGTTAGGGTAAGTCTTGGCTAGCAAATAATCGGGATTTAATCACTTAGAAAAGATTTGAGATTCTATATAAACTCAAAAAACTCTCTTGGAAGAAAGTGTCAAAAACTGTTAGCCGACAATTTATGGACTAGTTTTTTATTTACATCAGCTAAGCAAAAAACCCATATAAAGAGTGGTTATAGGATTCCTGCGTTTACTTAAAAAAAAGAGAGATTTCATATTATATACACGCGTATGACTGGAACTAGGTAAAAGCCTTAGGTTAGGCACAAGTATTAAGCAACAAAGAAGATACATGAATTTCCATTGCACCAAACCCATCCGCAAATGCAAGTAGGAACCTTCTCTTTATGTTGATTCTTTTTTCGTCTCATTTAGGTATTTCATATGTGGGGCTGCCCTCATTCCCCTAAAAAGTTTGACTGCTTTTAAAGGTAAATATTTGTCCTTGACCTGACCCCTCTTGTTTGACTCCAGCTATTAAAAGACCTTTACTACATGTATACGCAAGCTCTTTTCTTCGATTAAGAGAGAACAAAAAATCTATTATATGTATTTTTATTCCTTATTATCTAACAAATTCAAGATTCCCTGCTTGCTGTAAATACTATTTCGTACTTATCCTAGTTTTGATGAGCAGAACTAATAAAACTAGAAGGACTCTCGTTGGGTATTTGCTCATAAGTTAGAGTTCAGTTATTTCTAATACTCCTGATTGTCTGGTATAGTGCATTGCTAAAAGGGTTCTCTACTGAAATCTATCCTTAATGCAAGTCGTAGGGAACAAGTTCTGGTCAAAAAGAATTGTAATAGCTTTGATTAGCATACGAACTTTGTTTATACTCTATAGTAAATAGCGCCAATAGCTTGGAATAGAAATAAGAATAAAGGAGTGTTTGAAGAATATAAGGAACTATGCAACAAGATTGGCGACTCTTTCCTGAGAACCCTAAATTATAAGGTTTTCTTTTATATCTATAAGGAGTATTCCTTGGTAAGTTAAATAAGGACTTATTCGAGAGTTCTTTTTATTAAATGCATTTTTAGTTGAAATTACTCTTTATTTATTAAAATTGTCTAACTCGGATTTCCTTTTCTGACTATTATGAAAAACCTAAAATATACACTCAATCACGCCTCTCGATAGCTAACAACCAGGTAAGCTCGAGGGCTCTTCACAAACAAAGAAATACCGGGTCTCTAGAACGCCCAACTAAAAGGGAAATAATGTAAGATTTACTACTAGCTTAAGCACTCCTGGATATGGATCAAAATCCTTTTAGCAAACTCTTAACAAGTACTTCAATCCTTACTTTTCTGAATCTTGGTTGAATTACAGGCTATGAATTCTTTTGAGAAAGTCCCGGTAATTCTAAATTCATTTTATCTAGTTGGATAATATGGAGTCTTTACAAGCAGCTTTGTCATTACCCTTTGATTTATTCCATAGTGTGCAATACCTTTTGATAGAATAGGGAGCAGACTTTTAATTTTACTCACTAAAAGAAAATTCTAGATTCTATTGTAGACTCTTTTACTTAGAAATACTACCTGCCCTAAATACCTAATCTCCCTGTACTATAACTCCTTGTAACTATAATTGCAGCCTTCTTTTTCGCCTACTGTAGCTCGTAAAACCCTACCCACTTAAGCCTACCGCTTTAAGTTTAAGATTGAAAACTGGTAATTCAGAAATGAGAAAGATTAAAGTCTCGTACTCTTATTTTCCTCTGTAAGACCGCTCTTGAACCTTGTCCTTGTAACTCCTTCTCGTAGTGCTCTACCGAGACCGAGCAAGAAAGCCTTGGAACCCTCTAACAAAAGTTTATCTAATTTTATTTTAACAGAAATCCTAAAAGCAAGAGAACTCCTTAGCAGATATTAATTAGTAAATTCCTCTGAACAAGTCAAAGGTTTCTATAATTCTTAAAGGGATGCCACTTTCTTGATGTTAGGCTTTTAGGACAAAGTACAAAGATATGAAATTCCTAAACAATATAGTAAGGGTTTCGAGGCTTTTTCTAAGAGGCCAACAAATTAAGTATAGGTAAATCAACAGCTTACAGGAAGTAAGTACCTAAGTATCTATATCTAAAGGTTATTCTATATTATTTCTTTCTTTGGAAAGAGTTCACAAGATTCTTAATTTTAGAGGTAAGAGAACATTCCGGTATATCTGTTAGGTAAAGAAGTGAATCCTAAGTCTTAAAGCGATGCTGGTGCTAAAGCTAAAAGGGAGATATTGAAGCACAGATACCCCTTAAATGAGTGAGTACCTGTTTATTTAGTAGTTTATAGTCGTCACTTATATACCACTGTTTCACCATTGTTTCTTAGTTTTATTGTAAAGCTGATAATTAATCCTAACTGTATAAGTATTCATTGAGTTTATGTTGATACAGCATATGTTATGAGCTTAGCTTAGAAGGAGCTTAATTGGTATTTTCTTGTAAGAGCTTACCTTAGTCTGAACTTTACCCAGAACTCTAGACTCTATGGATATTCCCTGAGAATTCCTAATTCTAATAGATTGTTTGCAAGCTTGTCTTGTAGCTCTTAGTTCTTGTCATGAGGGAAAGAAGGGTGTTTTGGTTCTTGCAAGGACTCTCAAAATCTAGGATTGAACCTCTATCTGCTAACTTAATCATGGGAGCTCTATCCGCTGGTCTAGCTGAATAACATAAACTGATTATCTTCGTCCCAAGGTAAAGTCAATTTAGGAAATCCTGAGCTTATAGGAGCAGCCAACGGAGTAGATTCTATTGTTCGAGAGTACATTACATTCCTAAGAGTTCTACTTTACTCGAGTTTAGGGAATTCATCAAATCAAGCCTATCTAATATCCAGGAGTGTTCTAATCCGATCGATCTAAGCGGATAAGACAGGTAAAGAATTGTTCTAATAGAATAAAATATAAGGAAAAACCAAGTGCTGATTCTATTTCAACCCTTTCAGACTCAGAATTCTTAATCTTATATTCTTAATCCTTAATCTTAAAAGTTTCCTATTGATAAACGTAACTATATTTATTGTAGCTCTTTGTCCTTGTATTGTTAGAGTATAGTCCTAATTATTTCTGACTTTAGGAAAGAGAATTCTTAATCTGAGTTAAATGTAACAACCTTTCTGGATCTGAGCACAGTAATTCAATTTATGTTAAGTTTTTTTTTATTAAGCAGGGATTCTAAAACAAACATCTGAAAGGGGCTCCAAAAGCTTGAAAATGTACAAAACCAGGTACCTAAACAGGCAATATAATAATAATAAGGAAGAATTTATATCTAAACTTAAGGTTTGCTTGAATATTCCTTATTTTCTTTAGCTTTTATTTGTAAGTCTTTCTGAATTCTTTCTCATGAAGGTTGCTTGCTGTATTTAGAGTATCCGGTTATCTGAAAGTAAAGTAGCTTATAGGTCTTAAGAAGGGGTGTAATTTTAAAAGCAAGTCTCATAAGAAAGAGGTTGTTAGTCTTTTTTTCAGTTAATTAAAGTGAGAGTATGCTTTTCCTATATTACTGGATATTTGGCATAGGAATTGAAAGGGTATGGAAGTTTCAGGTTTCAGAGATAAGTTTTCTAATGAAAATGTATAGGAAATCAAACGATAAAGGCTCGATGTTATCCCAATTAAAATAAAGAAAAGAGGTGCACTCCGGTTTTAATGCGCGTATCTTTCTAATCAGTTTTGTTATTGTTCCTATTGGATTTGTTGTTTAGGCCAAGCTATTTCAGGAATAGAAGTTAAAAGACTTTCTAGTTCTAATGAGTTTAGAGGTACTTTCATGGTCGGGATTTCTATATTGACGTTGTAGCTTAGGATAACTGATCTAGTCTAATAATAGATAACATAAACGGATTATCTTGGTCGTCTTGTGTATTCTTACTTAAATAATTCTAAGAAGGAACACATAAAGATAACAGTCTCTGTAATAGAATGTACTTAGGAACCTAAATCCCCCACTCTCTTGCTAGTAAGACCCTATATAAAAAGAAAAGGATTAAGGAATTGTACTATAGTAGTAAATGTATCCTAACCAGGGGCTTTCCAGAGAATAACATTTTATTTAGAGAATCTAGGTTGTTTATTTATTTTAATATTCCTTTATTTTAGCATTTAGAAACTCTATTCTATTTTGGGGTGTTAGTTATACAAAGGAGAAGCTCTCTTACTTAATTTGTTTTGGGTTTTTTTGTATTCCTTTAGTTCTTGTGACAGTTATTGCAAGGCAAGAGCTTGTTAGAAAGCTTTCTCCGATTAAGTGTAGTAACAGTGCTGCTAGAGGATAAACAACTTTATTTCCTTTGAGAGTAGATTCATACCTGAGAAGTCCTAGGGAATTTCTATAAGTTAATAACTCTCTTGTCTTAGTTCAGCTCATGGAAATTCTCTTTCTCTTTGTTGTAGCTAAAGCGAGTTGATTCCTTATAGAGAGTATCCGACTGAATAATTGAGTATAGACTGTAAAGGAGTTCAACACAGAATCTGTATTCCAGTATTATTCAGGGTTTGGGTTTTGTTTGTTAAGGCCAATGCAGCTAAAGAATTGCTTCTAAGAAATGAGTTCCTGTCAGTTTAAAAGGAGTCTAAATTCTTGTCTTTCAAGGTACGAATTAGGTAAAGGAGTACTTGTTCTTACTATTCTGTACAAGGTAGTTGAATGCTTTCTAGGCCAAGGCTAGGGAAAAATCCTTTGCGAGTGTAGCTTTAGAGTAGAATTCCTTTGAGTTTATGTTGATACAGTTTATGAGCTTAGAGGAATGAATCTCACTTTATGTGTAATGGGAGAAGGTGTTGCCGATGGAAAAGGGTCAATAGCAGCTGTTGATTCTAAGACTTAAATAAGTTCCTGTTTATGATAGTCAATTTATAAGCCTTGCGTTCTTTGTTTGTAAACCAGATAATCTACTTTGAGAGTATATTCCTAGGATTTATAAGAGATAGTTTAGGCACTTATTACACTCTGAATTAGTATGGTATTCTTGGTAGTGAGAATTTGTTCTTGTAACCCAGCTCAATTGTAGGGACTGTTGCTAAGCTAGCTTTCCTTATTTCCCATTTCCGCAGGAGAGGTTGATTCCGATTAAGTAAGTGTATTGACAGCTTAAAAGGTACCTAAACTCTTGCTTGATAAAAAGGCATTTTGGATAGAAATTTTAGGGCTATTCTCTTTCATTTGTATTTAGCTTTCGTATTTTTTCTTAGAAATATTTACTAGAATTTAATTAATTGGGATTTCTTTATCCTTTAAATTTATAGGTCTTGTTAAAAGTAGGTCTGTTCAGTTCCACTAAAAAGTAAGGAGGTCTATTTGCTTTGCGCGATAGGAATATTTTATTAAAGGGTATTGGGTTTTTTTCATCAGTAAGGGAAGTTTCAGAATGAATATATATTTACCTTTCAAAGTTTCCTTTAGCTTCAGGATAGTAATAAAGAATTAAGAGATATAGAAAGAAATCAAGCCAAGGTCATTTGTATTTTCTAGTCAAGTTGAAGTTTGTTTTCCTGATCTTAAGGTCCTATTGGTGTAATATGGTATTCATTCTTCAGCAGCTTATGGAAACCAAAAGCTGTTGCTGCTATAGATTTTTTCTTTGTATTCGTATCCCTTAGGAGAGTACGGATCCGATCTGATAGAAAACAATGATAATAATTGTAAATGGCTTTGTGTTCCTGAGATTCCTAAGAGTTTACTGGAGTTTATGCAAGGTGTTTTAAAGGAGATAATCCTTTTTTTTTATTAGTATTCCGATCTATTTTCTACGATCTATTCTATCTATTGTAGCTTGTTGGCAAATATAGCTTTCATAATTGTATTTCTTTACTCGGTACAGCATAGATAATCTTATCTTTATAAATAAGAGGGGAATTGTATTCTTTATTTATGGATTTACAGTCAATGAGGTACTTTTTATTTACTCATTCTGGGTTTTGTGTACCAATTGCTACAGGAACCAGCTATCCTTTACTTTACTAGAAATCCTATTGCTTGTAAGCAGAACCGATGTTGCTATTTCGCCAAAGCAAGCTCTTTGTTTGGGATAACATAAACAGATTATTTCTTAGCTTAGATTCCTATTCTTTACTTACTAGAAATCCGAGTCTTAATTCTATTCTATGTTTTGAGAGTACATTCCGTTAAGAAGGAAAGCTCTAGCTAGTCAGTCTAGTTATGAAGTCAATAAAATAGGGTAAGTCAGTTTTTTTATTTATTATGTTTCCATTCCAGGGTTTCCTTAGAGTAATTGACCTTGTGTTAGCGAAGTTCCTGTTTTACTTGTTCCAGTCATCTTAATAAGTTCCTGTATTCTATTCTGAATCTTAAAACTTACAAGTTTCCGTATAATTAAGTAACTGTAACTATTAGACTATTTTTAGAAAGGAGTTTCACATCTTTGGTTTGCAAGGAAAGTCCTGTCGAGATGACTCCGTTCTTTAGTATAGACGGTAAAGGAGTTCGCAAGATTGTAGTAGTTCTTGAGCTTCCAGCTTGTGTTTATGCGCCGGTATTGAAGTTATCTTTTCAGAGGTAAAGGCTCTCATTAATAATTGGAGGGAAATTATCTTCTTTGTTTATGAATTTCCCGAACCAGCCTATTGAGGTACTCTATTGTGCTTGTACTAATTCTTTATTCTGGTATTTTCCGTGAATGCTCTTTAGGACCAAACCCAATTTAATTTCTTTCAAGTGTTCTAACCTTGTAAGCTGGTAAAGGAATAACATAAACTGATTCGGATTCTCTAACTGAAAAATGATTCTTAGATTCCTAACCTAACTCTAAATCTGCTCTTTGTCCAGGTATTGGCACTTTTGAACGTGGTTATTCTTCGTTGTTGCAGTCTATTCTTGTTAATGAAGTCAAGTTAGCAAATCTACGTGTCTCACTCTATTTCCCCAGGCTTTCAGGCCTATTTGTGCGTTGGAACCCCTATGGCATACTATTTTTTTTTTTTCTACTGGAAACAGATTGTCTAAGCTCTCGGTAGTCTATTAGATTGACTTGTTTATTCCTATACCTTGATAGCCAGGATTGATTGTAGCTCGACCTTCTTACTCGTAGTCTTACCTCACAGTTCTTATCAGGTAGTTATAGTGCTTAGGTCATTTATCCCCATTTATAAGTATAGGAAATCGAATAAATAAAGTTTGGAAGGTCCCTTTTTTCTTCCTTCTTTAAGATCCCGATAAGGAATTGCAGAACAAGGCTCTCTAAATCTAAACTAAGGGAAGCTGCTTAAAAGAGGGTAGTCTCTCGCTAAAAGCTATTCTAGATAGTCCTTTTAGGTAGTAGTGAAGCGAAGCAGTTTTCTGAGGAAAGGAATTCTTGTGTTCTAATTCTAATATTCAAGCTAGCAAAGGTGTAAGGTGTGTATTAGATTTATTTGTATTCCTAGGAATTCTCTGAATTGTAGCTCTTTCTGAATTTAGGTCTTTTAGATTCCTGGGATAAACCTACCCTAGATTCCTAATCTGTGTATTTCACCTTTAGATACTTAGAGAGTCATAATTCTATATCTTCAGAATTCTTAATCTTAAAAAAGTTCCTGATAATGAGTAACTTAAACTATAGGAATTGTATTAGATAAACCTGATACTTATTGAACCTCGAATTCTAGGTACGAAGTGCGTGCTTATTTCCTTAGACCGGATATACCTTTTTTTTATTTAAGATCTTCTTAGTTAGAGAGCTTGATTCCGATATATCAGTTTAAGCCTGTGATATTCTAATCTAAGCAAGGAGTTCCTGTAGTTTAGTACATTCCAAAAATTCCATCCTTAAGAGTTCTACAGTAACTGGAGTTTATGAAAGAGTACATCTTGTTGTTGTAAGCATTAGTATTCCTTTAACTTGAATCTGATTCAGAGGAATCTTCTCTTAGCTTTGACAGTAGTTCTTGTAAGTCTTGACTTTGTTGTATACTTCTTTAAGTGCTTTATTCCGATTCAGTTAAATTGACAGCTAAGGGCGCGGGAAGTGCGACTTTAGGAACATATAATTGTTGCTATGAATTTTGTTGTTGTCATGAGGAAAAGCCTTTGCAAGCTCTTTGTCTTGGCAGTGGATAACATAGATTCTAGATTCCTAACTAGATAGAAAACCTCTCTTCTTATTTGTGGAACCTGTACCCACTTCTTTTCCTCTTGAGAACCTAACTCTAAATCCTCTAAGTCCCTAATAGGTATAGCACTCACAGGGTCCTTATAGGTCTAAAGTCTAACTCTCAAGTCAAGAAATAATGCAAGTGCTTTTGTAAGCGGGGTTCCGATTTCAGAGTTTAAGCAATGAATTTTCAGTAACTCAAGTCAAGTGAAATAGTTAAAGTTGTTTTTGATCTTTTAGTGTAAGTATGTTCTATCCGGTATATACTATTGTACCTTAACTTCCTAAACAAAGGTTTACTCAGTAAGAGAGATGTCTTCAGGATTTTTTTCTAAGGTTTGTATCTTCTTTAACGATAAGCTACATAGGGCAAGAGGGAGATAAACCTTAAACTATAAGTACAACTAATAGAATACTAACTATAAGAATATTACTATTTTATATATACTATCTATCCTATATCAATACATTAACACACCAATAGCTACAGAATACACTAGCTTACATTAGCTACAGTCAATAGCTACACTAGCTAGGTAGGACAATCTCTGGGAATACACTGGCACAGCTTTCTCTTGTTGTACAGGCTATGGCTCTCTATACTGTCTCAGGTTAGGGCTCAGGCTCTAGCAACCAGGTGTGCAAATAAAACTAAGTCAGCAGCTCAAACAAGTAAGTCATTTGGAGTTATAGTGTATGTAGATATATTCAGAATACTATCATGATGACCCAACCTCCTAACCAAGAATGGTTACTCGGTAAGATGGATTTATGGTGTATACTTCTAAGTTCTTATCCTCCTATATGATAAAAGCATAACACAAGAGGGATTCTCCTTTAATCTGTGAGTGCTTCCCTGTATCTGTAGGAGAGTAAACCCTTATTAGGAAATCCCGATGATGGACAGTTCTCTAGTCTGCGAGCCCGCTTAATAAAATAGGGAATATCCCAGTCTTTTCCTTAGGTATTCCGAGCAAACTTTAGCAATGCTTTTTAGAAAGAAATAGGAAATAAAGTAATAAAATTAGAATATAGTAAATCCAAGCCAATTGAAATGTATCACCTTCCGAGGTTTTCTAATTCTTAAAGGGAACTTTCTCTTATTCTTAAGGGAGTAGATCCAGGTATTTCTAAGGTATTAAGCTCCTGAAAAAAGGTTTAACAATCAATAAGAAGGATGACTTTATTTGTTTGTGAGTTACTAGCCTGTCTGTCCAGTACCTCTTCTCGAGGAAATTCCCAGATATTATAAGAATTTCCCGAACAAGTTAAACTTTCTAAGAGGTCAATATTTCATTTTAATAGAGGAAGCAAAAGCTTTTCAACGAACGTACAAAATGAAAGAGTATCCTGGCGCTGGCAATAAAAGGCATTCTGGAGAAGAATTTCGATATTGTTTAGTCTCTATTCCTAATCATAAGTCTTTCCTGGAAAAGTCTTTACGAAAATTAGTACTCTTTAAATCCTGAATTTATTAGCATCCTTTAGATTCAGGTTTTCCTTTGTAGGTGAGATCTTTAGAACAAGGTACAAGAGGAATTGGCCTTAACACCTTATATCTATCTATAGCTCCAATCCAAGTACTACGGTTTTTATAAAGGCTGCACTAACGGAATACAGCTAAGACGTATATCTCGAGAGTCTAGTTCTCTAGTTCTAAAGTTGAAGTTTAGGAAAGAAGTAAGTCAATAAATTTTAATGCTAGCGAATAGTTAGTTGTAAGCTTCATCTTGTAGCTTTTCAACGAGTAAACTTTGGGGTTTCTTTAGAAAAAGTCTATTTATAAGAGTAAGCTTTAGTTATGCTGGCATTTTGTCTTCTTTACCAAGCACAGTTGTTTTTCATTGCCAAGAATCCTATATTTTGGGGTTCTGGCAGCAATATAGGGAATCCCTTATACAAAAAACCTTCTCTTATTTATTTGTATTGATAAAATTGATAAAGGTTGCATGTCTCTTCAGTTAGAGTTAGAAGTAAAACCTGAGGTTCTTTTTCTTTGATGAATTGTGTGAGGGGTTTCCCAGTTTCTTATTTAAATCTAAGTATTTTCTTTAATTTAATGTACAGAAGATATAGTATTCCAACTGATATTGCTGAGTAGAGTTTTTTTTTAGTAGTGGTTCTTTGGTTTTGTCGCCTTAGTATCCAATTCTGAATATGAAAGTCTTACAGATAGGAAGTAAAGTAAAGTTCAGTTTATTTCTTTGAAAAAGTTAATTTAGTATAGTAGAGAACTCTAGTTAAAGGCATTTGGAAACAAAGAAAAAACTAGATTTATTTAATTTATATAAAAGGGCTCCAACGGTTCTAGTCAGAACTCTACTAGCAAAAAGGAGAATTCCTTCTATAAAATACAGGCTTAAATTGGATCGAGGTTCACAAGTAGACCCATATTTTAGCTATATGATACGAAGAAAAAAAATGAGTATACAAGGCAGTTAGGTATTCTGTAGTGTACGCAAATAAAGTTTTCAATAAGTTAACCCGGAGCTTTTTCTGGCGAGTATTTCTATTTCTTATAATTCAATTAATATATTAATCCCATCTAGGTAATGGTAGTACACAATTGACTGGCGGTTCGATCCTTTTCAAAGCCACCACCTAAACACCAGAAAGTCGATAAATTAGAGGCGCGAAAGGTCTTCCACTTTCGAAATACAGTTGACAATTTGAACAAAAGTACTAAGAAGGCTTTATTTTCGTGTAATATAGTATCCTAGTCAAGGAAAAATCCGGTTAGAAAGTCCTTCGCCATTATTAGGCTATTACATAAACATAGAAAATGAATCGAGAGCAGGGTACTTATTTACCCAACCCTAAAGTTAGTTCAAAAAACTTTACAGAATAGAAGTGCTTTGCCCTAGATCTTATTATGGGGTTTGTAATACCCCTTAATACGGTTTTTTCTATATAGTACTTCCGTTTTTATTGCTTAGAGGGAATCCCCTGTGCCTTTGTCTATCTCTATCTATATGTCCCAACCTCCGCTTGGATTATATATGTATTCTTAACGAATTTCTGTCTATGTTACATCAAAATCTTCTTCAAAAGAGTTTCCTAACTCGGTAATATAATGCGGAAACTCCTCATTCTTGAATAATCATAATTTTGTACTTCCAGAATTCCTGTTTATAGGCTAGATCCAAAACCCTTAGAATTACGTTCAGTTTATATTCTTCTTGCCGTTATCTTACATTTGTTCTAGCCCACTTTTTTTCTTTCTAGTTAATGACTAAAGGAAAATAGGGATATAACAAGAACAAGGCTTTTTTGGAATCATAGGATATTAAGTCTGTAGCCAAATATATAAGATATAAGAGTGAAGTTTTATGAATATATCACAGGAAAGAAAGCTATGAAAAGTAACAAACCCTTTATAAAGGAAGAACGGAGGGAACTCCATTCAAAGCTTAGGCTTAATTGCCATGCTTTTCTTTCTAATCTAATGAAAAACTAAGCAAATTTATGTAAGGATTCCGCATATATCTACCTACAAAGTAGACAGACTTGAGACCTTATAAGTATAGAAAGAAATCCATCTTACCGACCCAGAGCGAAGTGAGGGAGGTTGAGGCCTTTAGTAGTATTCTGATTCTGAATATATCTACTTACACATTATGACCGACTACAAAAACTGAAACTGGAAAAAAAAAACGCGTTTGACAAAAAACTCTAAAGACCTAAAAGTACCCTATAAACTTCTTAGGGAGAATTCACTGACTTCCCTAGAGGTACTATTACAAATAAGAATAAAACTTCTTAGGATTAGGACTTCGCCGACTTCATAACTTGTTTCTGTGTAACTTATTGGGGGAGCCTCGAGCCCTTTTTGGAGAACTCGAGTTAGAGGAATATCCATATAGCAGAGAGACTTACGGGAGAGGTATTAGGTAGCTGGCTAAAAGACTTAATAAGCTTTGTAGTTAAAATTATTCTATAGTAGTATCCTTGTTAGTTATTTGTATTCTAGTTCCACTGTTGTTAGTTAAAGTTTAAGTGAGGAGAATTCCCTCATGTGCTATGCAGCTTATCGTTCAAGAAAAACTGTCGCTAAAACTTGACTTCATTACTGAACGGAAATTCTTTTTTAAACTTCAAATCTTTTTTAACTGTTCTGCATGACTTCTTATACTATACCCTGTTGTTTAGTCTTAGGAACTATACTTCTCTTTGTACGATATTAACTCCTACTCTTCAAAATACCTTATTTATTAGAATTCCTGGTGCTTAAAAAAAAAAAAAAAGATTCTGTATCCAACATCAAAACTACCCAGTTACAGTTACACCCTAAAGAATATCTCGATTTGAAACTTCTAAACACAAAGGTAACAACCTCTTAACCTTTATTTAATAAAACTGCTTAAACTTGAGGAACAATCTTCTAATATCAAAAGACCTCCTCAGTAAATAAATACTTCTGTCCAATAACTAAATAAAGGATAACAAATCCAGGTGTATTAGAGCGCAATAGCAAAACCGATAAGCATTTCCATCCCAAAGTCAGCATGCCCTTTAAAGTGTTGATCTGACTCAAATTATTTCATTTAATTAATACGGAATCCCTAAAAGAAATACTTTCAATAAACGCTCGATTTACAGTATTTAGTTTAATTCCTTATAATGTTGAGCCCCAGAATTCCTTTATTTTCTCTATTCAGGACTATGCCTTTTCTGATCTAGTAAAGAAATTCGAAAGACTTCCAAAAGGAAAAGGATTAAGAACTAAACCAAGCATACCTAATCTTTGTAGAAATTTTTCCTTTGCCAGTTAAGATACCTTGTAAGCTATTTTATAACCCATAAATGATAGACCTCATTTAGAGCCCTTACTTACAAAGTTTTCTAATTCCTTAGTCTTTCTATTTTATCTCCTTATCTTTTACTGGGATCCTAGCATGACATCAAGAAAGCAACTCCCTTAAATAAGGGGTAATTTGAAAGTTATAGTATTCTCTTATTCTATTTAGTTAGGACAATTCCTCCTCTTCCCTGTAGCTTATCGGTTTCGGAGGTTAATGCTTAAAGAATACTAGAGTACAGTCAGCCTTACACCACTAGGACCAACAAAAGGAATCCCGAAAACCCAGAACTTTAGCCTCAGCTCTCTTAAACCATTTAACTATCTAGACTAGAAAACTGGAACCCTCTAAGAAAACCAAAGCAAATAAAACCTGGAATGATACTCCAAACAGAATTCTAATTTGTAAAAAAACTCTTAACGAGAAACCTGGAAAACGGAAACTAAACCTGCTTACTTTACTTACTCAACTTCTCTAGTTTTATTCTTAAACTTCTTTGACTTACTTGTTCAGGACTTTGCTGCTACACCCCTTTATGGCTAACTCTACTGAAAAGCCTTAATTCGATATGATACAGGAAAACTGAATACTTTAAAATTCTGCTCATAATGCCACCGACTTACTACTCCTAAATAAGTAACTACCCTGTTTACAGAGCTATTCAAAATCCTGATAGTATTAAAGTAGAGTGAACCCTACATTATAGGTACCAACTTCACTTCATAATCTTAAAAGGACCTCCACATTTTCGGTATACCTTGCTTAATACTACTTAACTTAATTAATCCTACACTTATAAATAACAAAAAAAAATCATAAGAATCCTCCTCTTTTGAAACCAAGCCCTTTACTTTAACTTAATCTCTTAGATTACCCAGAATTATTTGCTTTAAGAGACCCATAGGAGGTTACTCCCCGAAACTATATGCAATTTCTCTTCGAATAGATTTAGTACTCAGGTACTCTTTAACCTAACGCTTGCTTTTTTTCTAGATATTAGAAAACCCTTTTAGAAAAGTGCAGGGCTGGAATTCAGGTTACCGTCTTGCCAAGAGTAAACTCAAAACCTTGATATAATAACCCATAAGCTGCTATATAAAATTTGTAAGGGCTCCCCATAAAAGCCAGCCAAATACTTTTGTTAACAGGATAATTAGGATAATAGGAATCCCGTTGTAAAGAATAGAGGAGGGTAATTTCGGAATTGAACAAGGTCCTTGGTTAATTATAGCAAGGAATTCAAAAAAAAGGTGTGTGGGATACAGACAGAGCCCTCAAAATAAATAGGACTAAAAAATAAGTTTAAGTATTGATTAAGAAAGTAAGTAAAGTAATTATGAGCTCCAGGCAATTAAAGTATATCAAAGAGTTGCCTGTTCCTCGCTTCTAGGATAGTTTTTTATAGTCACCAAGCTGAAGAAAGAATTTGAACGGGCCGCGATTAACCTAAAACACAGACACAATATGGGATTTCAGTACTATGGCCATACTATCTTACACTAGAAATAGGACACACAAGTTAAGGTATCTCTTCAAAAAAGGGCTCATTAACCGTTGTACGTGGGTTTTGGGCCTCGTTTTAGGCTTCTTCCTCTATTTTTATTTATTAAACTACTGTCAGTGTTGCGCGCTTAATTTTGAATTATAGGCACAAAATGAACAAAGAGTGGAGGTGCGCAGGTAGAGTTATAGTAAAGTTTAGTATATAGTGCGTGAGTTACTTAGTTATCATACCTAGGTATTGATTACTCAAGTTATTATACCCTACGCTTTAAAATTCCGGGGGGCATGATAAGCAATGAACTTATTATGCGATTTTAAATAAAAAAAGGGAATCCTTGTGAAATAGAGAAGAGTGTTTGGAGAGTAAATCCTCTTTATAGTAATAAAATTCTAGGTTGATTGGTAATGTGTTTTTCTGACTAGCAAGCACGAAGCTTTCAATTCTATATGAGATTAGTGAACCCGTACCTAAAAAATCTTTTGCCCGGAAGAGAAAACTCGGGGAATCCGTAAAACCCAATTCATTCATAAACGCTTTTATTGTAGTAAGTCTACATGGATAGGTTTTTAATATTTTATATCAACAGATTGCCTTGCTTAATTATATTCAGACGTGTTGTTCTGCTATATAACTCGAGAGCGACCGCTCTTAGTGTAAATATTTCAAGGCCCAAAGCAATCTATTTATTGTTTTTACGAGTTTTATTACCTTTGTTAACTCAACTCTAATGATTATAACAAAACAACGGATGATTTACACAAGCTGCAAATGGGTGAAACTTAGTTTATATCACCCTTCGTGCTTTCCCATTAGTATATCACAGCAAAAAGGGGTCAGATCTAGATTTATAAGCAGGCCCAGTACATTTGCTTAGTTCCCTGCTTTTCAAACCGCTAGACTGTAGTCGAAGGAGTTCCATATTTGGAAAAATTAGTTAAGTTCACTATCTATATTCACTATATTCAATTCAGGGGCTTACATGAAATAAATACCAGAATTCTCTTTAACTATAACAGGAAAACAAGGTCTAATCCAGATACAAAAAGAAAAGAAATTTAGAGTACTAAAATTCTATACGAAAAGACTTTTTCTAAATCTAGATAGCTGAATACCTCTGAATCAAAAACTGGTATAACCCCTTTGCGTATCAACCTTGGGAACTTGCGATTTACCATGTTTTTGTTTGTAATAAGTCCTTTTATATACTCTAATATAGACTCGTGTTCTTAGAATAATTAAAGCCTTCATTTTCTAATTTTTTTATATAAGTGAATTTATTGTGCTTAAAAAAAAAAAAAGTCTTTTACACATTAAGTTAAGAGCAACTTTTTGGATACTTTTATTATATATTAGACCCAGCCTAAGCATCCGGCTTTTGTATGAGGAATTGGAATAAAGTACTATAAAGGCTTCGACTAAGAGTTCAAATGTAGCTCAATAAATTTCATCAGGTACCCTATTTAATTAATTTTAGTTTTATTTCAGGAAAACAAATTTGACTTAAAAGAACTTTACTAACAATGAAAAGCCTTTTTTCTTTTACAAGAGACTGGATAGAGTTTTGTTTATAATATTGTACGCCACTACTTGGATTTACAACTCTTAACGTTTGAGAAAGCTGCCATACTAACCACAAGGATAAGGAAAGGACTCAGCCTACGCTTGGGAATAAATATATAGTATAATCCGACCACTTATAAAAGGAGAGCAACTTGAATTAAAGGAGTTCTCGCCATTACACTATTCTTATATTTTTCTCTTTAAAAGCAGTAATTGCATCCTAAAAGGGAGAACCAAAAGGTAAAGCCGAGTAGAGAGCCCTTTAATATATGCAGTTCCGTTGGGTCAACCACATGCATTCAATATTGACTAAAAGATTTCATTCTATTAGAACGAGTTGGTACCTTAAAATACCAATTAGCAAAGTTTTCATTAACAACTTTTATGTTATTGCTGTAATTGCCAGCAAATAAAGAAGTCGACAACGAATGTATATTGTCCTATCAAGGGGAAGGGTTTATATTCTCTGTATACCCGTTATACAACACGCATAGCCTGGATTTCCATAGGAATAAGTACTACAAATTGCTCTAAGTTAAGTGTTTCTTTGGATTTTGGAAGAAGCTCGGAGTATAGAGGTTTTAGAGTAGATATAGAAAGAATCCATTTACTTTAGTTCGGTATAACACAAGTATTCAAACCCAGAAGGTGTAGCTTCCAATCTACTAAGCGATACTCTACTTTAACGGCTGCTCCTGGGGGTTCGCCTTATTATTAGGTATAGCTAACTAAATATTAGAAATGGGAAAAATCTACTTTTTATAAGATTAAGATACAGTTTTAAAGAGATCTCCTAAGTTCTATTTAGAATTGAAATAAAAAAAGAAGGTACTCAGTTTATGTAAGTTTTGTATAGTTCCTATATGGATTATTCTATTAAGAGACACAACTCAAAATTCTCGTGAAGAAAAAAAACCTAGCTATAAACTAGAGACTTCCGACTTGATAGATCCAGAGGCAAAAAGTCACCTATATAAATTTAACACGGATTAAATACAACAAAATCCTTTAAAGGACAAGCATAACCTATATTCACGTTGACCTATAAATTGGCGTAACTGTTTTCTCTTAATTGGAAAAAGGTATAAAGAACAGGCATTTTCCCAGTAATTCTGGAAAAGGTTGAGTTCTTAAAAGTAGTTGGTTTAATTATTCTTAAATAAAAATCCCCAAGCAAAGTAACTTAGATAGAAAGAAAATTAGAATCCTTGCTAAAATCTAGTATACACTCTTATATCAAGTGAAAAGGATAACTGGGTAGAACAACCAATTCTAGTAGCAAATACCGTAGGTTCGAATCCTGTCATTTTAAGGGGATCCCGTTTTTGGACAGGTATCTTTAACCAAGGCAGGGTTTTGGTGAAAAGTCATACTTAACTATTGGGACTGGACTTCCTCCCCCGGGTCAGTAATTAATTTTTATAGCTAGCGGGGATCTTGATAACTCTTGTAAAATAGAGTCTTTAAGCTACTTTGTCGAAAATACTTTTTGAATACGTGGGTTTGGGTTGCGAGAATATAGATTCTATAATTTTTTTTAACAGCCGGGAATTAAAGTGAAAAATCATAAGATATAGGGTCCTTAAAAGGAATTTGAGTATACTTTTTATTATATTAAGGTAAAAAGAAGATTCAAGGAATAATATTTAACTAGATTCAGAGAACCGAAGCAGTAGTAAATTCTTAATTAATATACATTAGGTAAACTCTTTTTAAAGCGTATCTTGAACCTAGAATTCCAAATTTTTTAGCTTTTAGGATAAATACAAATTCATATCGCCTATAGATTCAAACTTCTATTTTATATACTCCAAAAGTACTTCAGTGTACTAAGCTACGCGCTTTCTATGACAGAGGAAAACTCGAAACCCTCTCTTAATCCTGCCTGGGAACCCTGTTATTCTATAAGAAATTCTCGCTTTTTAGATACTATAAATAGATTAACAACTCACTTTTTTTACTGACTTACTGAACAACGATTGAATTTAGAGTTACTTTACCATTACCAGTAGTCTAATTAAACGACCCTTTGAACCCTACCTTTTTGGCTGGGTAACCGCAGATATGGGCCGCTCGATCACGGATCCTCGGGAGTGCTCTTTATAATATAAGTTTTATTTGATCCTTACAGAACTCACAGTAAGTACTTTTCCATCAATAGGTTATTAAAAGTCACATCTTGTGAGTAAACCACGCAAACTCTCCTATACTGGACACAAAAGCCTTAAATTACTGGAATTTTATTCAAGAAGCACCCCTTTTACATGACTATCTCAACGGTGTTTCTTTAGTTGCTATACTTCACGAATGCTGTAAGACCCACCTAAGTTGTTTGTAAATACAATATTAATATTAGGGAATCCTCGTATGCCGTGTACGTAGTTAAATAACTAGTATAGAAAAAACAAATTAAATATCAAAGCAAGAAGATCTAAAGTTATAGAAGGATCTGATATAAGGCCTTCAGTGTATAAGTAAGTATCCTATTCATATTATAAACTTGCATAATAACCCCTCCCTTGTGGTTAGGAGTCTTATATTTACTCAGTTAAAATTTGAAACGAACTTAAGAGAGTATTAAAAGTGTTCTTTATACCATTAGATAACCTTCCATTTAAACAACAAAGGAATCGCCAGTAATGTACCTCAAGGTTGGGAACTCAGCTTCCGCAGAGGATTCGGCTGCATCTTGCCGATCAGCATTGCGAAGATTTTGTGGATAAGATGATAGAGGTTGCGTTTGTGGAGGTGTGAATACGGGTGCAGAGCTCTCAGATCTCTTAGGGAATACTGCCCCAGCACGCTGTAACATAAAACTGATTAAACTCAAAAATGTTACCAGAAAATAGCCAGTTTTGGTCATTAGGACCATCTGTATAACTGTTCATAAGCAAAAAATGACAATTCCTTCTACATTTTGTAAGTCAAACCAATAATATCATGACACCTCTTATTTAACCCATACCCACCCACAATGAATGTGTTGGAGAATTTACAATGAGGTGTCATAGCCTAAGCCAAAAACTTCTTGACCCTCTCTCTCTCTCTCTACACACACACACACACGAAAACAAATGATTAAGAGATCCATGCTGAGCAAATATGTACCAACAACTCCTGGTATGCTGCATAGTATTGTGGATATCTTGCCCTTGGTCCTCCAAAAGCTTCTTGCCATGTATCTATCAGAATCAATATCTTCTCTTTGACATGAAAATCGGGCTGCAATTAACAATCACACCTATTATTATCACATTTCACCAAAAAAAAAAAAAGTTCTACATAGTGAGCAACAAATTTATTCTAGAGACAGGCTTACCTTTTTCTTTACTATTCTCACCATCTCATGAAGAACGTCTTTCTCCGCCACATGCATATGGACAATATCCCCACAATTCTTAATTATTGTCTCCAATAGCTAGAATAATGCAAGCAAACCAATATAAAGCTATTTAGTTATTTGCAGAAAAGGCATTGAAGAAATGACCGTGTATAATATCACAAATATTTTGCTCTATTTATCCCACTAAATGTCTACTATACTGAAAATGGATGACCCACTCTGAGTGTCCAGTTTTTTATGATATATTAATTGTTAATTTTAAAATAGTAACCTTTGAACTAGTTAATTATAAGAACTTTGAATTTGTCCCTCCAAGAGTAAAAGTAAAAAGGCAATCACTAAGAACACTATCCAAAATTAGAAATTATCGATTTGCGTGTTGGACATGTCTCGAAAGTGTCATGTCTGGTTCGCGGATGGACCCCAATACTCTGCTGGAGGAGAGTGTCATTGCTGCATAGTTCACATCTTTTGGTAGAGAGTTGGTCAGGCATGGAAGAAATTGTAATGATGTTTATGATAAACCAAATATTGGAGAGGAAAGAAACTGCAGGAAGTCATAGTTTGACTTGCAATTCACAAGAATCATATTGGCTGTTTGTTGTAAACCGCAACCTCACATATGGCCAACCTGAGGGGTTTGGCGGTTAGATTCTTTTTACCTTCTCTATGGAAAGTTCCAATTTCTCTCCTATCTAGTCTGGGAACTAAAAATGATTGGTCAAATGTCTTCAGTTTACAAGAAATGAGGTGTGGTTTGTGCCCCAACTTTAATTTGAATATAGCATGTCTAGGTTAGTGTCCTTGCACTTCCTTAATGGGGATTGGTGTTGGTGGAAAATTTATGGACACTGGTGAGGTGGGGTATGATAAAATTGAATGGGAGTAGGGATTTGCTTTCTGGGTCAATTGGACATCTATCAACTTATTTGTGTAATTAGTTTATAAAATAAACATTTTAGGATTTTGGAATTGGTAGTGTTATTGACTACCTAAGCTTTTGGAAATTATGGTTCCTAGGTATGAGAAACAAACTTCCCCACAACCATAACCTTTTTTGTTCTCTATTCAGTAACTTAGCTATCATGTTGGATCTTAGAAAGGCTTTGGATATTTCCGAAATAATTGAACAGGAAAAGGTCTTTTTAAAGGTATATGCTCTCATTGAAGAGAAGAGAGAGAAAAAAAAAAAAAAAAAAAAAAAAATATGGGATTAGACCCTGTGTTGCACCAATTCCAACACGCGATGCGATTCGGACACATGATTTGTGATATTCAGAAAAGTTAGACACGACATGTTAATTTTTTTGTATAGATATAATTGTTTTGAATAAAACAGGTTAGTGAAGGTGAGAAAAATAATCAACATTACTAATGGACTTATAAACCCTTAACTAATAGAATCCACTAATACAAAAACTCATTACTTTCTAACATTATTTGATAGCCCATAATTGTAGCCCCAAAGCCCATTAAATAAAAAATACTAAAATAAAGCAAACCCTAATATGGTTATGACTTGAGTGTCGTTTCTTCTCTCCCTGAACGCCTCCATGGTTTTGAGCAATGTTGTTCCATCTTCTTCCATGTTTTCTTAGCACAGATTTGTTACAACGGAGAAAAGGGAAGGAATTGAATGAAATAAAGGGAAGAAACCTACCGGAACGATGCATCTTCGAAAAAGGAGCGCCTGCTATGGATGATTTTGTATGAAGAGAGGTAGGGTTTCAATTGATATTTTGTTTCTTTGAAAAAAAATATATATTATTTTATTCAAAACCAAGAACCAAACAAATGATTTGCATGTCCCTAGGGTGTTGAATTTGTTTTTTAATCTTTGATACACGTGTTGCAAACGTATTGGAGACGTGCCCGCCGCATTTCATGACTGATATGCGTCGGACGCAGTAGCAACGTGTCGGTGCTTCATAGGTTTGAACTTCCTAGCTTTTAGAATTTGCCTATTCATGCTATTCTCCTAGTACCTTATTACAGATAATGAACCAAAAACAATATTTAAACTTATATATCAAGACTAATCAATAATTCATCATGGATTTACTCAAATGCATTGCTTTTTATGTCTTGAATGATAACTAAACATCCATAGCCGCACTTCCCTTCACCTCTATCACTAGATAGTAGATACACATAACTAAGAACGTCATTTTCTTGCTCTAACTTCAAACAATTGTAAGGCAATATGTTGGAAAAGGTAAAAGAAGTTTAATCAACCAACTTTATAATAAAATAAAATAAAAACAGAAATTAAGTTCTATGACGCTTACGGTTAGAGCGAGAAGTTGAACTTTGGAGTTCTTGCTTCCAAGACGTTTCTTTATTCCTTTGACAACATCCTTTGCTTGTCTGATAAGTCGAAACCAAATAAAGAATACAAGTTCAGAAGAAAAAAATTAATGACAAAATAATGCCTAACATAACAATCATAAGCACAACTTTCCATATAAAAAAAAATGATAAAAATGATACACATCTCATGATATTATGTATTTGGAACTGATTTTAAGAGAATAATCCAAGTGCGGTGGTTAATAGGTATATATTAATTATAGAGGAAATATTTGAGAATAAATTTGAGCAAATGATACAAACAAAAGGAAAACATGAAGCAATCAAGCAATCAAATAAAACTCATCCACAGAGCTTTGACCTCAGCTTAAAAATGCAGATCTAGTGACCATAGTTGCAAAGAAATCATTCTTATTAAAACTACCACAATCCACAACCTCTCTAGCTTTCCTTCTCATTCTTTTGTACTTTTAATTAATGTATGTTCCCTCTTATGAACCAAATGTTAAACCACCACTTCACCCAAAGTATCATATCTAAAAGTCACTCTTTGAATTGTTTGGTAAGATTTTACTTTAATTGAAACAATCTATATTTTTTATAGGTTATTTTGAGTGAACTATTGTAGAATTTGATTTTGGTTTTGGTAGCTTTCACAAAATTATTCAAGAGTTCAACTTCAACATGGTTTTGCGAATGCATATATAACTCTGGTTACTTGAATCAATAATGTGTTTATTTAGTTTTGGTCAGTTTCAATAATTATTTTGTTCTTTGAATTCGATTTAGGTACTTCACATGAGTCATGAATACTTTGAGTAGGTTTTGAATAGTTTGAATCAACAGCTTTACTTTACTTTTCTTTTTTTTTTCTTTTTTTTTGCTGATAAAGGAATATTATACTAATAATATAGGGGGGAAGAGAATAAAGTGTCCGATAAATAGAAACAAGAGAAAGATCAGAAAAACCTTTTAATCCATTGAAATATCAACCAAGGATAAACCCCAAAAAACACAAAGAAAAGGTGGAAGAGTTGAAAGAAAAAAACAACCTTATCCAGAAAAGATTGGCGTTGGTTATGAAACTGCAAAGGGCAAGCATTACTGTAATACTGTGAAACCCTCCCCCAATTACCAAAATCCGCATACTTACACACATGTGTCCAAATAAAAAACCATAGATGGGGAAAACTTAATATAACTCAAAAACCCCATAGGTTTTCCACTACAAATATCTTGAAGACTAACAATGGACCAAAAGTTTATCTGCTTTTTAACTTCTCTCTATTACATATTGAGTAAATGCCCCTCATTCCTATGTATTATCATGTTCAATAGCCCAATACCGTATGAATGTAGGCACACCTATCATACAAATGAAGTCCCTCTAAGACAGACTATCTTTTACTCTTTTCTTGATAGGACTTTATGAAGATACAGCACAATTACAAAAAGTTATACAGAGACCATACATCCTTGGCACATCAGAACGCTACGCCTTTCCAACTATTGCATACCTTATCAGTTATCATTGGAAAGCCCTATACAATTGAGGCTTCCCTCAAAAACCAGGCCTCTATACTTGTTGTCAATAAAAATGCTTCCTTATGAAGCTTTTTCAAGTATTGTAATCCAAGCATATGATCACATACAAGCTTATAAAAGCTGGACAGACCAAAAATCTGTATCATTCGGCTCGATCATACAAATGAACCCAAGCACTCTAACACTCCATCCTAAGCCAGAAGATGCTCCGCTCCTCATACCCCAACTTCACACACTAGTGATACGAAAAGTAAACCCTCATGAAGCCAACAATCACAACAATCCAATCAAACTGCCATAACAGATGACAAAGGCACCAGTTTTTGTCTTTTCATTATTGGGGCTCAAAAAAAGTAAAAAGTCCACTCACTCAATCTTAATTATCAGAAATTATACAGAACTAAATCATCAAATTCTTCAGTTTGACGTCAAAATATATATTTTCTTCAAATAAAATAAAATAAAACTGTTGGATCGAATCCACAAAGTCCAACAACAAATCCATGAGAGGAAGGAACCAAAATTGACCAGCACAAACAAAGAAGGTGGAGTCTGTAGGTAATACAAACAGCAATTAAGTGAAATTGATTGGACGCTTACGTACCCAGGATCGTGATTGAGCATGTCACAGATCTCGATGTTCATGGCCCAATCGGGGCCGATGAGCATGTCGCTCGTGGCACGCTCCACCATAGAATTCACCATCTCCGCTAACCGCAAACAGGTTCCGGCGAGATCAAAGAGAATTCCGGCGAAAGTAGCGAATATTCCGGCGAGCCTCTGCTTCTTCTCCGAAACACCCTTTCTCTCCCACCGTTTAGATCAAATAGGTCGAGTCCTCCTCAGACTCTCTCTCTCTCTCTCTCTCGTTTTTTACTTTTTTTTCTTTGTTGAGAAATTGGGAGATTTTATTTTTATTTTTTAAAATTCAATTTTCTGAGTTTGGGAAGGAAGCGAATGAAATTGTGACACGTGTTGTAGTGGGGGACGAGTCTTGGCTTTGGCCGACTTGTTAATCCACGGTTGTGCGCTTGTCATTTTTAGAGGAAGTTATTATCAGCGACTCGTTTGGCAATAACAATGTGTTTAGAGTTTGAAATTAGAGATTCGGTTTGGGTATTACCAAATATATTTCAAACCGAATAGAGTGCATGTTAC
Source organism: Pelargonium australe (assembly GCA_036897465.1). Classification (NCBI taxonomy): domain Eukaryota; kingdom Viridiplantae; phylum Streptophyta; class Magnoliopsida; order Geraniales; family Geraniaceae; genus Pelargonium; species Pelargonium australe. The sequence goes on from JAYMTH010000020.1 coordinate 69,030, forward strand.
CCGGATATATAAAAAATTATCGAATTTTGAATGCATGTGAATTCAAGTCATCTGAAATCAAATGTAAATTTGAACTTATCGATGTTTTGGTTTGATTAAATTTATTCTATGAAACTTTCGAGTTGGAAAATACAAATTCACACAAACATGCATGTTTTATGCTAAAATTTGAAATCTAATTTGGTCAAAGGCTTGAAATTTGAACTCAATTCAACTCGAATTCGAGTTAGGTTTATCAATACAAACAAATTTGACTTGAACTATATTTGAAACCCAAAATTACAACATGTACTGTTAATGTACATAGTTTCACTACGTTATTGTATGTAAGGTTGCTAGTTTTTTTTTATATACAGAAAGGTGCCGAAATCCTATCTTGCAATAAAAAAACACATGAGAGAGTGAGAGGTGGGGGTCTGTCGTTCACGTCGTCGCCAGATCTACCTTCCCGTTGCTGCTTTCCGCCGGTGTCACTTGAACTAAAGGGAGGAGCTCGAGCCGGAGAGACGGGCCCTGCGGCTGTCCCTGGCGCAAG